>CANUEY010023510.1:0-13204 GCA_948099555.1 Croton setiger | reverse complement strand
CTAAAAACACAACACATATTTCAATTAAAAATTGAAATCACAAATAAAATATAAACATTTGCTATTTTAAACTCAAAATTGATTTTTAAGGTTAAAATCGCAAATAAACATATTTAAATTCTTTTTCTAATTCTTTTTCTTTTTCTACTTTTTTTTTTGCATTTTGAAAAATAAACTACTTTAACAAACATAAATCTATTTTTGCAATTAGAAGGGAATTTGAGAATCCATTTAAAACATGAAAAGGATTAAAAATTTAGGAAAAATAATATCGGAAAAAAGGAGAGAGCGAACCGAAAAGGAATTTCGGCAATTCCGAATTGGGAGCCCTTGCACTTCTCAGATAAATTTTAGGGGTACAAAAATTGAGCGTCAACAGTGACCTTTTGTGATGGTTATTCTAATAATGATGACTCTTATTTTTGTTTATCTTCTAGAATAATTATTTATTGGATATCTTTATCTATACCTTGATAAACACCTGTCTGCTATGACTTTTCTTGTGGTATTAACTGTGGTGCATCTCCGGTATTTGTTTCAAACCTTCTGATGATTCATTGAATATTTCCTACATTATTTCCTCTATCTCCTTCGATTGAGGTAATGCCAAATATTCTAGATTCCACCAAGATGATGTCTCATCAAAGACAAGATTGTGTGAGACATAACATTTGTTAGTATTAGAATAACAAAGAAAAGAAACTTTTTCACCTTAAACCAATAAAGAATAAAAGAAATCAACATTTAACCCAACATGGTAGCTTAGTCAGTGAGCACTCTATCATATTCAATTGTGCGTGGGTTAAAAGTACTTGGAATTAGATTCATCAAACTAAAATGGATCAGTGAACAAACATGAGATTTTACATCTCATGGGTCAATCCAAAAAAAATAATAAATAAATCAACATTTAATCATCAATTTTAAATTAAACTTACTTGGAAACCTGAACAATTTCATCTCGATGAAAGGATTGAAGCATGTTGAAATCCAACTAACCCAGTTCCGTAAAAAGATCTTGAGATTCATTCTTTCTTACTTTAAAGTTCTGTAAATTGTTTCTAACAAATGATCTTGCCAAAGTCTTGTGGTATGGATTCTTCAATGTGTGTAAAAAATTTCTAGCTTGACCATCATCAAGATTCAATGTTGAAGCTGACACAAACACCACTGCTAAAAACTTAAGCTTCCTCAAGAATATCTTCTCCTTCAATACATAATTGAGATGCTTTATATAATTTCATTAATCCTTTTATGTCATTACCTAATTCTTGTTTAAATATTCTATCTTTGTTTCTGAATTTATCAAATACATCTGCAGGTACATACAAACCTTGATGACTTAACAATCGAAATTGAAGTGCTACAACCGAAAGATCATAGTTTTGATTGATACAATCACTCTTGTAATGATTTTCTAAAATTTGTTCAATTTCTTCCTTGAAATGATAAACAATGCCAAGGTGCAGGACAAAATCAAACTGTGCAGTCCATCCTTCCGTAATGTGGAACTTATCAATAAGTTCTATGAGATCTTCCCTGAATAAGCCAACAGCAACTACATGTGAGCATAAAATTCTACCACTTGCCACAGGTGCATCTTCTACATCTGTATCATACTAACTGTATGTTGGCATTTCCTATTACCACTTTATAGAGCTATATATTTTGATTACATGTTATAATATGGGCCCTCACACGCTACCTGTATCTGTTAAATTGTTTCATGGGTTTTGGTGTGAGGATAGTCTTGCATTTTTCCATTAGAGGTAAGTCCCACTAGAATATAGCAACTGTCTTCTCCAATGACGATTTAACTAATGCTCTGATTGGAAAATGACGAGCCCCTTTAAGAACATTGTTAAAGCTCTTTGAGAAGTTAGTGGTTGACAAACTCCATCTGTGGCAACCGTCAGCGAAGATAGTCTATTTCTCAGGGACGATGTTTTGCAAATAATTGCAAGCTCCTTCGCTTTTTCGTTCCAATCTCTTCCAAACAGCTACATACTTCCTTTTTTGCAACCCTTTGCCAAGATCCTGACATAGTTTCTTTGGACCGTTCCATTTGTATTACGCCGATATGTTAGACTTTACATGTTCTAGGAAAAACCTGAGGACTCCCATTCTTGGAAATTTCTGAAATATCATTTGCACTGCGGCAAGGATACAATGGTGATGATCAGAGATAATGTAGGTCGACCACTCACCAAGAATGTACAATTTCAAGTATTTCAAGAACCATTTCCAGCTGTGCGTTGTTTCATCGTCTAGGACTACAAATGCTATTGGGCAAATATTGTTATTCGAGGTTTTCACCAATGCACACGACCAACGAAGGTGGGTCATATCAATGCACACGATTGGACGACACACCTTATATGCTTGCATAGAGGGGTAAAATGCCTAACACATATCTGAAAATATGTTTAGCACTAGTTTCAGTACTCTGTTTGTGCCCGGGTTGGCCACCTGCACTACGGCCAAACATCTGGGTAGTTCCCTGAAATTGGTTTTTTATGCACTGTAGACTACCTCAATGGCTTTCCTCCTTCCATGTCATGCTTTTTTGTAATTGACATGAAACCAGAATCAGTCATGGATATTTTTCTGAATGTTTGTGACATTTTTGCCCTCATTCCCAATGTTTGCGCTAGCACAGTCATGCATATCCACCCATTTCACCAGTTGTCACTTTCCAGAATATGCCTGTTCCGATGCTTGTACACTTTAGTAGCAAGTTGTGCCATATTAGAGTTCTCGGGATACTTAGGTATACTAGTTACACATTCAATTGCCCACGTCTTCTTATTATTGTTAATGCGGAATATCATGGTTCTTTTTACGAATCAGTCAGCAATGACAGACATCACGGGTCGCTTGCCCTTAAAATGTATGCTGACATCTATACTCTCTGTAATTTTTTCCCATATTTTAGGAGTTTCAGGATCCTCCTCCTCTAGGTTATCTTCGCCTATGTCACCATAAACAAAATGTCCCGATGTTGAAGTTACATAGGTTTCACTATTGTCTCTGTCTTCATCCTAAGGCATGTGCTCTTCATCATTACTGAAACCACTATACGCAAACATCTCCTCTTCACTCTCTTAATTGCCATGTTCATCACAACTGTACATTGTCTTGTATACGAACTCCTTATTTCCCTATTCTGCATATCCAGCGCCGATATTCTTATGTGTAGAGCCGCTTGTTTCCTTGTGACATTCAGTTTAGACGTAGTAGCGTGACAAATATCAGAAATTTGTTCCGTTGTTATGTACAATTCTGGCAAGTTGGACACATATACGTATATGAAAGGAACAGTCTCATCATCCTGAATAATAATATACCCCCTCATGCCACCGTATTCTATCCACACCAAAATAAAATGCAGTTACACCACCTTCTTATTCACCCAACAAACTCTGCATATCTGATCTAAAAAGCTGATCAAAAGACAACTAAGCATCGATGCATATTATTGCATCACCAACGCTATTATTCAGACCAACAATGACATTCACAATTTGTAATGCACTGCTCCAGAAAAAAAATCTTAAAAATGGAGTGGTGTATGTCATTTTCAAAGAAATCTAGACAAGGTGTTTAAGTAATAGAAAGAGTTACGCAAATAACTTTTTGCTGTTGAGGGAAGAATATTTTTTTGTCGTTGAGGGAAGAGTCTGTTTTATAGGCTGATAATAGATATACATATTAATTTTGCGTGTTCCCATACATTCGCATAACCATTATGCAAAACTGTCAAATTTTGTAGTTAGTAAACACCTGTCAACAAAACATTCGTTTTTCATTAATGAATTCACATACCTATTATGCGAATCTAATGTGATCTGACATGTCCTGATGCACATTCACATACCTATTTTAGGAAATCATATAAATTTGCATATCAATTATGACACATGTCCATTGCTTTCAATTTTGCAGGCTTGGACTTGAATTCACATATCTATTATGCGAATTGTTAATTTTTCATTACCGATTCACATACTTATTATGCGTAACCAGTCAGTATGTTTACAATTCAAAAGCAATCTATTTTTATTTTCAACGTTCAAATTTACTTGGCCATTTGGTCAAGTACCCCAATGATAATAGTGAAAAAGAAAATTACGAAAAAAAATAGTTGAAAAGAAAATAATTAAAAAGCTAAAACTGGATATATTTCTTTAAATTATCAAATATATATGTTAGGCTACCATGGTGTACATCAATTATATTTCTTGAATATGCAAATTAGAAATGTCATGCTATTTTTTAATAGCTAAAACACTGATAAAAAAACTTTTATATACAATAATTTTTGGTACTCAATTATATTTATACAACATATAACATATTTACCAGACTTATAAATAAAGAAAAAAAATTCAAGCCAACACTAAATCTGCAAAATGCGTAAAGTAAAAACACTGGTCTTAACTAATATAAAGGAGAAGTTTGAGAAAAAGTTTAGAAGTTTTCTCCATCAAAGTATTCATCTAATTCTTTTTTCACAATTTTTCTATTTTTATTTTATTTATTTTAATAATTGCTCATTTGTCATTAATATAATTGTAACTCCTATTTTTCTTCTTTTAGGAATTTAAATCTCTCATTTTTAATTTTCTACATGTTGCGTCCTCTCAATTATAAAAAGTTAAATAAAGTTAGTAATAAAATTTATAAGTTGAAATTTTTAATTGAGTAATATTGTAGCAAGTTCTCATTATTATGATTAAAACATAAATTCTATATTTAATGTATAAAATGTAATTTTTATAAATATAAGAATGAAATTAATTTATAAAGTAAATGAATTATACGATCCTTTGTTTCTTTATTTTGTTTGGTTCAGTAATATCAAATCCGCTCAAATGCAAGGGACAAATACAAATTAGTAATAAAAGCAATTAGGTAACATGAATGTATATTTTTTAAATATCACGGTTTAATCGTTTAATGGGTTTATTGTTGTTTTGCATTATTACTTTGACGACTTTCTGTTTTGGTTGTTATATAAAGAAAATGACAAATCTCTAGCTAGTAGCTAGACTTATAAAATCATACCATTTAATATTTTACTAGATAAATTTTATTTGCGTTCAAAATTAAGATCAAATCGCTATGCCTATAGATGCCTATTCGGAGTACGAAAAAATATTAATTAATATTTTACGTAGCAATTGCTAAAGGAAGTAATTGTGTTGCCTAGTCCTCCAACAGATTAATTTCTAGGTAAATTGTAGTAAATGATAAAACTGAAAACTTCAAATGTAGTTTGATTAATCAAACCTAATCTTCATTCCCATGATTAAGGGATGTTAGTTACAAATTCAATATATAAATATGTAAGCTGTACAGAGAGTTAAATATAACAAAAATAAAACAATTCTTAGCAAAGTAAGGATTCTTATTATACATGGTATCAAAGCCTGGTTAGTTCACAAACAGATTGTGATCTGATCTAAGCTTCATCATATACGAAACTTACCTCAGAAAATGAGGGAAAGATAAGAAGAATTCTGCTCTATAGGAACAATAGAAACATGCAACATGGATATTTCTACTACTCAACTATTCTAAATTATCCAGAACCTCACCAATAAATCAAGTTCAACAAAAACCAACAGTTTGAACCTTACGGTTAAACTAAATGAATTCAATTATACTGTCTAGTCTCGCCTCATAGAAATAGCTATCAGTGGTAGAGGGAAGCTCGACCATATTCTGGGAGCTCCACCTCTACCAACTGATTCAACCTACATCAAGTGGAAACAGTTAGACTCATTCGTTTTCTCTTGGATAATAGAAAATATTGAGGTAGAACTGGCAGTTAAGTATGTACAAAACTTAACAGCAAAAATCTATGGGACAATTTAGCCACAACCTTCCAAATTGGAGGGGACTCTTTGTAAGTCTTTGATTTAACAATGAAAGCAAATAATGGAAAGCAATGGGAAAAAACAATATAGAAGTACTTCGAAACCTTACAGGAGATTTGGAAGGAGACCGATCGCTGGATGCCAAATCCGATGAAGTGCCAAGCTGATATTGAGGTTTTCAATCAGATTCAGCAGGAGACCAAACTATTCCAGTTCCTCGCTGGACTGAGTGATTGATTTGGAAGAGAACGTCGAGATGTTCTCAAACAAGAGCCTCTCCCTTCACTGGAAAGGGCGTATGCCATCATTAGCAGGGAGGCAACAAGGAGAGAGATCTTGGGTCTGGAGAGGGAAGAACCAAACCTAGAAACTCTAGAAATTGGGCGAGGCTTTGTGACCAAACTCCGGTCAGATTCGGCCAAATTAATGGCTAGGTCATCACTCCAGAGTGAAGAGGAGGAAAAATCGAGGCTGAGGTGCAACTAGTATTATGGAACGAGACACACAAAAGAGGGGTGCTTCAAAATCATTGGCTATTAAACCGGTGGCTGGATGGAAAGAAGAGGGGAGCCAAAGGGAAGATGGCGGTGGTGGTCACAGTAGGCAACAACAGAGTTACTACCAACACTAGAAGAGGAGCAGTTAGAGGCGAAGGAGGAGGGGAGACCGCTGGATTCATCGCCACAAAAGGAACCACGGAAGAATTAAAAGAAGACGAGATAGGAGATATAGGGTTTGAGAGAAAATTACTCTCAAACCCCCATTCACTTAAAGTTCTTCTAGAAAGGACGGCTGACAACAAAAATTTCAAACTGGTCCCTAGAAATTTCAAAGCTGACAATTTGGGACTAATTAATTCTAATTTAATTCCTTGCTTAATTAATAAAGGCAAAAATGGTACCAGGAGGGGTGAAATTACAAAAATTGAAACTCTCAAATCAACAAATTGGGTTTTTGACTGTGGGACCACTAACACAATTTCATATGACCCCACAAACTTCAAAACCAAAATATCTCCGAAAAAACATTTATTCAAACTGTTAATGAGGGATGTTCACATGTTGAGGGGGCAGGCAAAATAAAGCTTTCACCCACTCTTAAAATATCTAATTGCCTATATGTACCTAGTTTGTCATATAAGCTCATATAATACAACTGACTTTTTGTATCTTACAGGATGCTCAGACAGGGAGGATAATTGGGCGTGGCACTGAGCGCGAAGGTTTGTACTACGTGGATGAGATGGACAAAAAAGTTACCGTTATGCTTGCTCATGGGACCATTGATCGATAAGTATGGCTTTGACGTCGAAGACTAGGACATCCGTCCATAGGGTACCTTAAAATTCTATTCCTGGAGTACTTTAAGAACAATAACCCCATGACTTGTGAAACATGTATTCTAGCTAAGAGTTATAAGCAAGTTTTTCCTAAAAACAATACTAGGACTAATTTTTCCTTTGCTCTTATACATTCTGATATTTCAGGGCCTGTTCCTGTGCCTAGTTATAGTGGTTTTTTATATTTCCTTTTGTTTGTTGACGATTGCACCAGAATTACTTGGATTTATTTTTTTAAAAAAATAAATTAGAAGTGTTTAACAAATTTACTATGTTTTATATCCTTATTCAGAAAAGTTTCAAAAACAAATTCAGATACTCCGTTCGGATAATAAAGGGGAATATATAAACCACAATATGCAGGATTCTTTAAGTGACACGGCCACCAAACCACATGCTCTTACACTCTGCAACAAAATAGAGTTGCTGAAAGGAAAAATATGATACTTCTCAAAATGACTCGAGCCCAAATGTTGGAGTCCCATGTTCCACAGAACTTGTGGCCAGAAGCCGTAGCAACAACCGCCTACCTAATAAACCGACTACCCATAAGTATCTTAAATTTTAGGACTCCGCTTGATACCTTGGCTCAATTAACCTAGGTTCTTTCCATTCTTTCTCTTCCACCTTGAATCTTTGGATGTACAGTCTATGTCCATATCCCAAAGACAAAATGCACAAAACTTGATGCTTGTGCTGTTAAATGTGTTTTTATGGGTTATAGGGCTCAAAAAAAGGGTTATTGGTGTTTGATCCTATTAGTCAATACATGTACACTACCATGTAACTTTGTGGAAACAAAATATTACTTTCAAAATCAATGTAGTGGTCATGAGGAGAACCCAACTAAGAAGGACCCACTAAATTGGCTTATGAGTCCAAGTTAGACAGTCATACAAACTTGTGGATTTGATCTAAATAGAGCAAGCAGGTACTGAGTCTATAACAGGACACAAAGTATTACTTCCAAGATCAAACTCTCCCATAATCTCTCTGTTAGATAGTCCTAAGGTGAGTACTAGTACAGAACCTAATGATGATATTCCTGATAGTACAGAGTCTAATGATACTGCTAACAATTAAAGTGATGAGGTGCAGGACAAAATTGAAACACGGATCACCAGGTACATATTACCTCCTAGGAGAAATCGAGGGATACCACCAAAAAGATATGAGCAAGAATATTCACCACAAAAATCCAAATATCTGGTGGTAAACTTGACTGGAGGAAATCTATCCAGAAGGGTGTATCATTTAGTACTACTATGTATTTAAAAGAAGTACCAAGAACAGTAGAAGAAGCACAACGAAGTAAAAAATGGCAACAAGTAATGGAAGTTAAGATGGAAGCCATTGTTAAAAATAATATATGGGATAAGTGTAAGTTGCCAATGGGTAAAAAACCTGTAGGGAATAAATGTGTATTTACTGTCAAACATAGAGCAGAGGGTATTGTTAAACGATACAAAGCAAAGTTAGTTGCAACAGGATATACTCAAACCTATGGGATTAATTACTCTGAAACATTCTCACTAGTTGCCAAAATAGACACAATCAGGATACTTTTCTCAATAGCAGCCAACCTTGACTGGCCACTACACCAACTTGATGTAAAAAAATGCATTTTTGCATAGTGATCTGAAAGAGGAAGTTTACATGGAAGCTCCTCTAGGGTTCTCAAAGGAGTTCAAATTCGGAGAAGGTTATCGATTAAGAATGGCTATTTATGATTGAAACAATCTCCAATAGTGTGGTTTCGATGGTTTAATGCAGTCATGAAAAAGCATGGATACAAATAGAGTAATTCTGATCACACCTTGTTCCTGAAAAGGAAAAATGGTCTTGTTACTTGTCTAATAATCTATGTGGATGACATGATCATTACCGGGAATGACCACAATGAGATAATGACCCTTAAACAGCAAATCTTCAGAGAATTTGAAATAAAAGACCTGGGGAGATTAAAATACTTCTTAGGGATAGAGGTTCTGAGACCTAAGCAAGGAATCTTTATCTCGTAGAGATCTACTTGCTGTAACAGGCTTGATTGACTAGAAACTAGTAGAGATTCCACTCAAAGTAAACCATGGATTAAAGATAGATGAGGGTGTCAAAAGAATCAACCAGGAACAATATCAACGAGTAGTTGGTAAGCTCATCTATCTGTTTCACACAAGGCTAGATATCGCCTATGCGGTTAGAATTGTCAGTCAGTTCATGCATAAGCTGCAAGAGCAACATATGAATGCTGCCCTTAAAATTGTTCGTTATTTGAAAGGCACACCAGGGAAATGGGTGTTATTCCAGAAGCTTGGGCATTTTGAAATTCAAGGATATACATATGCTAGCTGGGTTGGAAATCTCACAGAACGAAGGTCAACATCTGGATATTTCAGTCTAGTTGGAGAGAACTTAGTAACCTAGAAAAGCAAAAAACAAAAGGTGGTTGCTCTTTCAAGTGCAGAAGCTGAATTCAAGGGAGTAGCAAAGGGACTGGCTGAGATACTCTAGCTACGGTGGTTATTGGCAGAAATAGGTTTTCCTATCGAAGGTGCGTGTTAATTGAAATGTGATAACAAGGCGGCGATCAATATTTCTGAAAATCCTATGCAACATGATCGTACTAAGCATGTAGAGATAGACAGACATTTCATCAAAGAAAAACTGGAGAGTGGGATCATAAGTCTTCCATTCGTAAGATCAGAAGACCAGCTTGTAGACATTTTGACTAAAGCAGTATCAGTTGGGGCCTTCAACGAAGCCCTGTCCAAGTTGAGTATCTGTGATCCAACGACTCAACTTGAGAGAAGTGATAAAACAGAAAACTTTAAATGTAATTTAATTAAGAGTAGAACACAAACAAACCTAATCTTTATCCCTATAATTAAGGGATATTAGTTACAAATTCACTGTATAAATATGTAATTGTACACAGAGTTAAATATAACAAAAATAAAACAATTCTCACCAAAGTAAGGTCTCTTATTTTACAGTAAATAGTTTTAACAAGATGTGTTTTTAATTTAAGGTGTTGTTTGGTTCAAATTTATTTCCATGTCAAATGCACTATGGATGAGTATAAAATACTCTCTATCATCCTTTAAATCTCATTTCCAATCCAACTTCTCCAAACCGAAACACTTAAACTTTTATAAAAAGAAACATACTTCTATCAACTCTAACTTCTCCTACAACTTCCCCCGATCAAACAACACTTTAGAGAATAAGATTTTTTTAATCTAATGATATAATAACATATATAATAGCATCAGTGACATTACAGTTGTCAAAACTACCCACTCTTATTTCTAATAATATTTTAGGAGATTTTCAGCCAATTTCTCTTTGTAAATCGAATGTCAAATTTAAAGTTTTTTCTAAGCGAGGGAGAACAATTTACACAAACGATATGCCCACTCCTAAAAACGTTTCTGTTGGACTTTAATAAAGACCCCAGTACGACAAGCTTATTTGTCCGCACAAAAATCCATAAAATCAAAATTTCAACACCTTTGATCAAAAAGACAAAGAGGAAGCAACTTATGATAATTAAGGAAATACATACTATTTATTTTTGCAAGCAGGGTGATTGAGTTTAATTTAAAATAGTTTATATTTTTTAATTGGTTATTCCATATATTGGAGGCTATTGTTTAAAAGACAAATAATATAAATAATATTTTCTAAAATTTTGAAATTTAAAATAGCCTCTTCAAGTTTCAAGATAAAAAAAAAATAGTTCTTTTTACAAAAAAATTAAAAAAAAAATCCTTCATTTCTCATAACTTATTTATATTATATTAACAAAATTTTGGCCAATTATTTATAATCTATGTATAGCATATTTATATTCTATTTATAAAATTTTTATAAATAAAGAAATTATTTTTAGTTCTAAAAACATAAAAATTACTATTTTTTAATATTTTTTTTTTAAAATAGCTATTTTTAAGTCGAAAAACTTGAATAACTTATGTATGTCCAAATTCTTGAAAAATAGCTATAGATGAACTGTTTCCTAGTTGCAAAGGTAAATGTAAATTTTTTGATAGAAGATAAATAAGGGACTCAAATCTTTTCCCACTCTTTAAAATAAAAAAAAAAAATCTTTTTCCAAAAAACATTAAGGTACTTAAATAAGTATGTAGGGACGATTGTGATAAAAACAATATATTATAATAGGTATGATGTAGAAATTAGTTTTTTTTTTTTAAAAAAAAAGGCATAATGATGAAGAGTTATTATTTTAATTCCATGACTTGGTTACTTTAAGCTTGTACAATATAAGACAAATTAAAAAAGTAAGGTAATTCTTTTTTTAAAAAAAAATTAATTTGAGAAATAAAGAAAAAACAATTAAAATAAAATTTTTTTTGTGTGATACACTTTAGAAGTATCAACTAATTCAAAAAACATCAACTAATCCATTTACAAGCATCAACTATTCCAAATTCAGCATTCAACGATCTAATGATCTAACGAACCTAATTTTTATATTTATTTAAAGGGTCTAGCACTTTAGGCTACTATATAAACTTGTTCTTATATATAGAGAATATAGAATTGTTTGTCTCTTATAGAAAACTATGAATCAATTTGAAATGGGAATGAGTTAAATGAAGAGTTCCTTAACATATTCTTTGAGTTATTTAGAATCCGTTCTGGTTACTCTACTCAACCTCTATGTAATTTTTGTGGTTTTTATTGTCATACAGTTGATCATTGCTACAAAAGCAAGTCTGTACAAAGATTATAAAGTAAGTATTAAAGGAAAAGTTATTTTCAATATTAACCCTGTAAATAAATAAGTGTATTAATATAACAAGTAAATACAATTAGTAAATTCAAGTCAATACCAATCAATACAAATTCAAGTCAAGTCAATACTATAATTGACAAACTTTGACATTTATTCATTTATAGATAGATTTATTAACTTATATATAAACCGAATCCCATTCACAGACCCAAATCAAATACGCAAAGCCAAAGAATTAGAAATTAACATATTTCAAAAAAAAAAAAATCATAAATTAACACTGTTAGAGCTTCCGGCTTCCACAAAAACCAGTAAACAATCCTTAGGGACTATACGTATAGCGAGAAAGGGAAAGGTAGAAAGTAAGATAATGAAGTGAAGGTAAATAGGTAATCACAGAGGGTCAAAGTAAAAGGTTAAAAACCCTATCCAAGAGTGGTTGGAATTTTAGTGTACATATTCATATTAGTTAATTAAATATTCTATCTGTTTTGCAAAACATGTTATTTTGTAACTTTCATGCTTAATTAATCAGTGAGTAAATTGAGTAAGAAATTGATTCTTTTATCCTTATAATATTAGTGTATTTCCAAAATACAATTAGTTATTTTATATTTTAAAACTTAATAAAATATGAAAAATAAAAATAGAAAAAAAAAAGAAAATTAGTTATTTTGGAATAAAATAAATGTCGCACAGTTATATATTTTACCAAATGGGGAGAGTAAGCAATTGTATGTCTTAGAAGTTCATAAAAGGGAGGAAATATTATTTTTATTACATCACTTAGTTACTTGTAAGTTATAACTTGTACAATATAAGATAAAATAAAGCAAGTAGATACTTTGGCCAAAGAAAGAAAAAGAATAATGAGTATTTTATAAATATCACCCAAGTACAGGAATTAATATACATGAGGAAATTATGAGATGGGAATGGGTTCGATGAAGAGTCCCTTAACATATTCTTTTAGTTGTCTAGAATCAGTGTATCCATCTCCATACTTGTAACTCACGTCAGTCAGTCGTACAAGGTTAACAATTCGCATGAGGAGACTCACAGGCACAACCTCTGTTGTCCTATTAATCAATTCCTCATTTAGTTTCTTCCATTCGTTTGTAGCCATTGTTTGTATTGCTTTAATAGCCTCTTCTTTCGACACTCCAAATTGATTCATATAGCAATCTATGCATGACGCAACATGCTCTCTTCCTTGCTCGGTCT
>CANUEY010023474.1:0-15841 GCA_948099555.1 Croton setiger | reverse complement strand
ATGATAAAAAAATAAATATGTAATTATTTAATAAAATCTTAATTGAAAGAATAGATAATTGTTATAGTCATAAAAGGTGAATGGTTGTGCTTTAAACAATAAAATTTTATCACATCACACTAATACAATAAGAGTGTTTGGTGCAGTTGATTAACATGTTGGCAACCTTGTCCAAAGGTTGCTGGTTCGAGCCTTCATGTTGTTATTTTTCATATTTATAGCAAGTGGGCCCCACAGATTTGATTTAATAATTAGAATGGTTCGATTCAAATAGTCAGAAGGGTAGATTTGTCATTTTGAAAAAAAAAAAGTTAACTTTAACCGTTGACTAACGGTCAAAGGACCTCAGAGTACAATTTCCAAAATTAGGGACTATTTGATACAATTTTAGAAATAGAGGGACCAACGAGTCTATTAGGTCAAACCTAAGGGACCCAATAGTAATTACCCCTATTAAATAATATGTAAAAATAAAAATTGTATATTATGAACTTAAGAATAATTATCGATCTATCCATTTATAGCAGTCTATGAGAAAATAGGCTTTATTTTACAGAAGAAATGGCCAGATTAGATTTGATATTTGATTGAATATAGAACAGTAACAGTACAGGCCTATTATAGATAGAGAGCAACAAGAAACGAGTGTGTAGGGTAGGGGTCCTATAAGTAAGGGACCACCCAATTTAATCAAAGGGAAGCAACGACCAACGGTGTTGATAAGCATCCCAAAATTCAATCAAAACACAAATCTCCCCTTCTCCTCCTTCATTCTCTCCCCTTCTCAACTCTAACTCTCTTCTCCATCGTCAGATCTCTCTTCAATAAAACTATTCCGCCAATCGCCTCTCTCAATAAACTCGCGCCAAATACAAATTCCTCTCTCTCTCGCTCTCTAACTAACTCACTCCTTCTCTTTCCCTCTCTTTCTTTCTTCCCCTCTCTCTCTCTCTCTAGGTATGTTGTATGAGCTTCTTCACTTTCACTTTCGCTGTGTGAAAAAATGAAGATTCTCGTCTTCATATTAGGGTTTTATTGATTAGTGCCGTATCTTTTAAGCTGTTGTATATAAATTTGTTTTGCTCGCTTTTTGTCAATTTTTATATTGTAATTGTTTCTAGGGTTTGATTTAATTCAAGTCAAGTTTAATTTCATTTTCGCCACTGTTTTTTATGACTTAATAGAAAGTTTTTGTTTATTTGATCCTTTTGCTTTCAGATTATAGATATGTATTTTCTTTTTTATTGCTCAGAATTTGACGTAATTCTGGTTTAGGAGCATTTTTAATTTTGTTTCGCCACTTGAAATATTAGTATATATATTTGATTACAAGTTTCGCCACTTGGTTACGTGGTTTCACCAATTAACTCTAGTGTTTTATTTTGATTCCAGGGATTCTGGTGAAATGGCTGATAACCCAACTAGTCCAGCAGGAGGGAGCCATGAGAGCGGTGGTGAACAGAGCCCCCACTCTGGAGTTAGGGAACAGGATAGGTACCTCCCTATTGCCAACATAAGCAGGATCATGAAGAAAGCTTTGCCTGCTAATGGTAAAATTGCCAAGGATGCTAAGGATACTGTGCAGGAATGCGTCTCGGAATTTATTAGCTTTATTACCAGCGAGTAAGTTGCTAGAACTGCAGCTCCTGACCTTTTGTACTTCATTTTTTTTTAATTATATAGAGTTATTCTTTAGTGATGGTTGATTTTAAGGAAACGGGTTTTATTATCTGGATTGTCATTGGTGCATTTTATGCTTGGTGTGCTGCTATAACAATTTAGGTTGGAGGCTTTTCTACACTGTGGGTTTTAGCTAATTAAATTTGGTTCTTGGTTATGGATGTTTTTGAAAATGTGGGTTTTGTTTTCTACTCTGCGATTTGGGCTTTCAGTACTGTGTTTTTTTGTAGGTTGTTATCTCTATTTTGGAAAATGTGTTTTTGTTTCTGGAGATGAGAATTTTTGTTTGTGCTTGTGACTTGGGTGGGAGTCTTACTTTCAGAAGTGCTTTGGCTCTTTTGGAAACTATGGTATAGATTGGGATTGGGAGAATGAAAATCTGATATTATGTGTTGAAATTTGGGTGTTTTTGTTTTGTAGGGCAAGTGATAAGTGTCAAAAGGAGAAGAGAAAGACGATCAATGGGGATGATTTGTTGTGGGCAATGGCAACACTTGGCTTTGAGGACTATCTTGAACCACTTAAGGTGTACCTTGCCAGGTACAGGGAGGTACTACACTTTGGAAACATATACTTCTTTTTTTCCCTGTCTAAGCTCGATTCTGTGTCTTAATTGGTTGGGCGGTGATCTAACTCCTTATGTCTTATGTGTTCTCTTGGATGATTGTGATGCGACAGATGGAGGTAACTGAACTTCTCACTTTAACTAAATAGTTATTTCTGTTTTTCTTATGTATTTATCTGAACTCAAATTGTAAGCTGACTTTAATAGGGAGACACTAAGGGCTCTGCTAGGGGTGGAGATGGCTCTACTAAGCGGGATCCAATTGGAGGTCTACCTGGTCAAAATTCGCAGGTGGATTTGTAAAAACATGCAATATTGTTGCATCTGTTAAATCTTGTAATACTGTTTGATTAATGCTTTAATTTGTTGCTTTCTCATAATGGTTATGAATGTTGCAGTATGCTCTTCAGGGGTCCATGAACTACATTGGTGCCCAGGTATACCTCTCTCTTCCTTTCATGCAAATAAAAAAGGGAGAACTAATGAAAGGAATAAAGAAGCTGTGATCCTAATACTTAATGTTTGCACACCCCTGCATCTGATTTCTCCCATAGATAACAACATGCTCTTATTTTGTATTCTTATGCATTTCTTTCCTTTGAAATCTATCACAACCTCTTACATTCAATTGGTCCTAGGTTGCACTTCCTTTGCTTTTTAGGAGGATATCAATTTGAGATTCTTTTTTTTTTTTAATACCTTTGATCGCTTGAATGCGGTACACCTATTTTTATTGCCTCGACCGATCAATATTCCACCTACTCATTGATTTTAGTCCAGAAATTTTTAGTTAAAAGTTTGCCAATAGATACTTATAATTTATTTTAAAAACAATGCTTGTATTATTCAAAATGATCTTGTTATCTTCAAGTCTGAAATGATTGCATGACCATTTTTGCATGGTCAAAGATGGTGACAGGGATATCCATATTGTTTCAGTTACAGATGGTATAAGTAGAAAAGGAGCTAGACTTGCATATAGTGCTCGATATTGTTCGTATTTGCCTGCAAAGACTATTTTGGCGCCTCTAGCTTTGCTAGAAATTTCAAATTTGTCATCGTTGACAATTTTAGTCTTAATAATTGTTCTCTTCTGTCTCCTGCAAACCCACTTTTTTTTTTTTTTTTTTGAAGTTTTTGCTACAAATTGTTATCAAATAGAGGTTACTCTGGTATAATATGGACAGCTCTGGCACTCTTACCTTGTAGTTAGTTACGGATTGATTTGTATAAGGCTGCTGTTTGCTTATGAAACTCAAGTAAAACTCCTAATTTTAACGTGTTCTTCAATAATATGGATATTATAATTTATTCCTCAATCAGAAATCTATGGACATACACATGTGAATTTGTGGTGAAAGAGCTACCTGGGAGCATAGTGATGAAAGAAATCTACCATTGCTTTCTTTTTTACTTAGCTTCCTGTTTGAATAGCATATAAAAATTTCTTGTGGTATTAAAGTATACCAATTAGATGTTTGTTAATTAAGTGGGACAGAACAATAGGGAAGCAAGTCTAACTGATATTTGGGGATTTTCAAAGGAAAGCTAGGCTTTATATCAACAGACCAAGAAATTTGTCGGAAAAATGTCTGTCTTTTTTTTTTTTTAATCATTTGAGGTAGGTACTGTTAAAATGTTTATGGTTTAGCGTACATAAGATCTCAAGATTTTGAAATAATCTTCTAATACTAATGTGTAGTTTACCATTTTGAATGTGTTGTTGGAACCGTAGTCAAACTGCATTCTGTTGATTGTTGCTTTGATAACTGTTTAAAAGTTTTGTGGATGGAGAGTTTGAACTAGGTTTAGGAATGAGCTTCTCATTACCAATGCAATTTTTTTTTTATTAGATATTTTATTGAAGGGCATTTCTTTCGAATATTTCTGTTTTACAATGAGTCATTGATTTGGTGCATTTTATAAACATTGATATGTAATGATGGGGCTGTATTGTAACTGTTACAGGCACAGGGACAGCATATGATAGTTCCTTCAATGCAAGGCAATGAGTAGTCATAGTTTCTCATTTACAGATCTAATGAAGATTTAGGACTTAAACCTGTTCAGTTTGAAATTTGAATGCCTCTAGCAAGCATCTTCTATATTTGTTTTATCTGATTGGAATCAAAGTGCTCTATGTATTTTTGGGGGCCTTGGTTTTTCGTTCTTGTTTTAGGCCTTTGGGGTCCTCGACTGCAGAACAGTTTTAATAGTGCTGTAAATTTGATCATTTTATCTAATACGTAATCTCCTGACTATTTAAAGACGCTATTACTAATCCATTTGGAGCTTGAGTTGAGTTTGTATCCCTGATGATTCCTAAATTTCATTTTTTTTTTTTTAACCTAAAGGACATGGGGGAGAGTTTATACTCCCTGGTCTTCTGCAGGGTCGACCATTGCCGTGTTGCTGCTATAAGATTTTTTTTTTCTCCCTTCTACGAGATTAGAATCTGGGTATATGTGATCCTCCCAAGACTAAGTTTAATCGTCATAATGACGAGGAAAAAAGAAAGGTAAAACGGTTTTTCATTGAGAAAAATCGTAAAACTAAATACTTTTACATAATAATAGAGAATTATTTTCAATTTATTTATAATTTTGTCTCATAATGATCATTTACTCATTAATTTCCTTTTAAAATGACATAATTGCCCATTGTTATTGTAGGCCTAGTTAAAAATATGGAATTAGGCAATTAAGAGAGGGATGAAAATGATTCTTCCTCACAAGTTCAAGGAGTAAAAAGGAATTTTATCATATTTCTCCTCATGAAAAGGATTAAACATATAATTTGCCACTTAAACAATACAAATCCAATTTTGGGAAGAAATGGAGCAGCAACCCTCCGATTTTGGGAAGAAATGGAGCAACCAATAGGGGCTGCAAATGAGCCAAGTATTATGTTGTTCGAATTCGTGTTCGAGCTTTAAGTGAAAATTTGGTTCGAGCTTGTTTGGAAATTTGAAAGCTCGAGTTCGGCTTGCGAGCTTCGCTCGTTTTGAGGCTCGCAAGCTTGGCTCGTGAGCTTGTCTGTTTCATGTTGTTGTTCTAGCTCGAGTTCGAATTTTAGCTCGCATATAAGCCCAAGTTTGAGGTCATTTCCTGATGCTATTCAAGCTCCAGCTCGAGCAAGTTAGTCAAAAATCAAGAAAATTCATTTTTAATATCTTTTTAGTAAGAAAATAAAAATAGCAATTTCAAATAGCAAAAAATTAAGTGGGAAGCGGGTGGCTTGGCTGAAGCATATTTTTTAGTTTGGTCGTTTTGATAGGCTCGCAAGCTTATTTAACGAGCAGCTTACGAGACTTTTTAAACGAGCTATTCGCGTACCGGCTTGCGAGCCTAACTGCTCGACTCGAGCTTGGCTCATTTATTAAACGAGCACGAATATTCGGTTCAAGCTTGACTCGTTTATTATCGAGTCGAGCTTTTATCAAGTGAACACCAAGCCGCTTGTGAACGGCTCGGCTCGTTTGCAACCCTAACAACCAAGTACAGTAAAATGAATTTTTTATCGCAAGGTACCTAAATTCGGTCTTCTTTATCAGGTTAAGGGAGAATCTCAATTTATGTGTTTTAAAGTTGTGCATAGATTTTGTTTGTTTTACTGACCTGATGATATGTTCATATAAACAAATTACTTTGAAAACAAAAATTAAATGAGTAAAGAAATTTTAATGGAGTAACAAGCCACCGTATCATATTCTATTGATATAAAAATATTATTTAAATTTGAAATTTAACCCTAATACAAAAGAAATCAATAATTCATTTAGTATTTTGAATTGCCATCCAAAAGAAATAGAACCTTGATGAGAGCTTCAATTGCACATTGCACATAGTTGGTTGCTCAGTTTGTTGCGGAAAATAGAATTTGAGTTTATTTATGTGAAAAATTAAAGTTTGGTTCTTGGTTAGAGGTTGAAGATGGCAAAGTTTTTGAAATTGCATTTTCGTCATTTATGATTGATTGTAATTGGAAAACCAACTAGGGGTTCTATCATGTTATGACATTGTAAGTTGGGGGTATTATCATGTTGGAAATTGAAATTGGGTTATTGATTTATTCTGACCTGAAATTGGGATACTGACTATGAAATTAGCCAAAAAATTTCAATTAATTGGGTTATTGATTTATTTTGACCCTGAAATTGGGATACTCTCTATGAAATTAGCCAAAAAATTTCAATTAGTTTTGCTTTATATCTCAAAAATAGTATGATATGGTTTTTTTTTTACCAATTAAGATTTGTATTAATGAGTAAAAAAACCACAAGGATTGGAAAAGTAAATTAACACTAAACTAAAGGATACATTTAAACTTCTTTTAGCTAAATCATGAGCACAACTATTGCCATTCCTACAAACATGAGAAAACAATACATTCTGTAGGGAATCTGCTAGCCATAGGGAATATAGCTGTGAATGGTATCTCATTGACCCAACCGAAACCAGAAACTGTATTTATCCAGTTGTTGAAAAAAAAAATCCCAAAAATTTGAACCCGTCTTTAAACCAAAAATAATTTTTTCAATTTTGGTTCCGGATCCTTTATTGGAATCGAAAAAAAGAACCGCAACTAAAATAAGTTAGATGGCCTACGTAGTTTTGAACTAAACCTAACCTAAGACTATGGGTCTACTTAGTTTAGTAGTTTCAGACAGCTGATAGCTGTTGCAAATAGCTTATAGCTGTTGTTAACTAATGAATAATAGGTGTTTGGTAAAAATATAGTAAGTTGTTGTTACTGCGTAAAATGACCATTAAGGTATAATTTTAAATAAATTCAAATTTAAAAATTCAAATAAAAATATATTTATAATAAATTTTAAAATTATAAAAATAAAACCAAATAAATTTAATATAATTTTTATATTTAAAATTATTTCACATTTTAAAATTATTATTCATTTATTAGAATTAACTTTTTTTTTTTATTAAAACTATGTGCAATCTAATCCCCTAAAATATTAATATGAACATTTGCAATTTCTAGTGCAATTTCCTCTGGTTGAATGTCTTCTATGTTATTAAATGTATCAAATGCTGGATGGTGAAGACATTTCTTCAAATATAATAATACAAAGCCATAGATATAATTACAATGTCTCTTTGAACATGAAATGGATATGCAGGCGTTAGATCGCAATATTTTTCATCTTGCCTTCCAAACTCCAAAAGTTCTTTCAACACAATTTTTGAGAGACGAATGCCAACAATTAAAAGTTTTTTTCATGCCTTTTGGCTGACTACCGCATCCAAAATATGATAAATGATACCTTGTTAATTTATAAAGTCCAATATATCCTTCCATTTATTGATATCTAGCATCTATTAAATAATGCCGTATATGATGATAAAAATATTTCAATAATAGCATGATACAATTGTAGATTGTGTTGCATATAAAATTATTTAATTGAAAGATTTTAGAATTAGTATTTAATATATATTTACCGGGAGGGGGTTTTGGAAAATTCCTACTTTCTTTATGTATTGAAAAAGTCTTTTATCATATAAGCTTTATATTCCCATCAAGCCAATACAAATATAAATTGCAGCTCAAAGCTACAAACAACCATAATATTTGATTTTCCTTATTTATACAAGCAGGTCCCAATAAAATTCTAATTTAACAAAAAAATAAAGTATTAAATGCACATATCAGAACATTAAATTAGCTAAATAGCAAGTAAATCTCCTGTTTTCCAAACCTAACAAAATATGAGTCTAGGATGCATTAGAGGAAATTAGGGGCCCTAATTGTTATGCGACCTATGGAGTTCTTTGCTCTGTACATTCATATGGTTGTAATTTTGGGGTAATTATTTTTTGGTGCATGAGATTTGGCCTAATAAACTCGTTGGTCTCTCTATTTTTAAAATTGTATCGACGGGTCCCTAACTTTTTAATAATAGACTCTCAGGTCCTTCCGTCCACTTTGGCCGTTAGTCAACGGAAAAAGTCAACTTTTTTTTAAAATGACAAAACTACCCTTGGGTTTATTTGAATCGAACCATGATTTATTTGAATCGAACTAGACTAATTAAACCCAATTTTAAATCAAACCACTATAAAATTAAAAATAATCAAACTAGAGCTCGAATCAAAGACCTTAGCATATTAGAATGCATGATAACCAGCTACACCAAGACACGTTTAGTGTACTAAATTGACGTGATAAGATTTTATTGTGTAAGACACAACCATTCACCTTTTATGACTATAGCAATTATCTATTCTTTCAATTAAGATTTTATTAAATAATTACATATTTATTTTTTTTATTATCCTAGACAAGTCTGAAGGTTAGAAGAGAATTTTTCGAAAAATTTAAAAAGAGTTTATTGAGTGTTTATTTGGAGAAATTAACAAAAATTACAAAACTTATATTTTTATTTGGAGAAATTAACAAATATTAGAAAACTCATATTTCTAATTTAAGGAAATGAAATATTTATTGGAATTATTTTAATTATATTTTTATTAAAAAATTTAGGGGTAATAATTTTTGATCCCTGAGGTTTGACCTAATGTACTCTGGGGTCCCTCTATTTTGGAAATTGTATTATCGGGTCCCTAACGTTTGGAATAATAGACTCTGAAGTCCTTTCGTCAAAAAACAGCGTTAGTCAACCGAAAAAATCAACGATTTTTTTCTCCAATAAATATTTCATTTCCTTGAATTAGAAATATGAGTTTTCTAATATTTTTTAATTTCTCCAAATAAAAAATATGAGTTTTCTAAGTTTTGTTAATTTCTCCAAATAAACACTCAATTTTCTGTATATTCTTTTTAAATTTTCCGGAAAAATTAAACTTTCTTTTTTAACCTTCAGACTTGTCCAGGATGATAAAAAAATAAATTTGTAATTATTTAATAAAATCTTAATTAAAAGAATAGATAATTACTATAGTCATAAAAGGTGAATGATTGTGTCTTACACAATAAAATCTTATCACGTCAATCTAGCACACTAAAAGTGTTTTGGTGTAGCTGGTTATCATGCATTCTAACATGCTCATGGTCTCTAATTCGAGTTTTAGTTTGGTTATTTTTAATTTTTACGGAAGGACCTGAGAGTCTATTATTAAAAAGTTAGGGACCCGTCGATACAATTTTGAAAATAGAGAGACCAATAAATCTATTAAAACAAAACTCAGGAACCCAAAAATAATTATCCTTGTAATTTTTATAATTTGTTTAAGAGAGGAGCAGAAATCAGTTTTTACTCAATTACAAAATCAAAAATTAAGGGTAATCAAATTTTTGAAATTGAGTTGCTAATTTCTGTAGGGGAAATATAAGGACATAAAAATTTCGGAAACTCATAATTACCGAATTTCCATTAACCAAACAAATGTCATTTAATAACATTTTAATTTTCAAAACCTAATTTGTCTTTCTTTCCCTTGTTACATTTCAGTTTTATTACTCCGTTTCTTTTACAGCATCCACGCACAGTGGCCTACCTTCCCTTCCGCCAGTCTGGCTGCCCCTTCTTTTCATTTGCTTTCCTTTGTTGCTAGCGACGCGAGTCTCTGCTTCTACTCCAACTGTTCTTGCCTGAATCCTCACATCTCTTCTCTATTTGAACAAGCTAGGTTGTCAAAATAAGGTAAAAATGTTTCTTGATTTTATATTTAAGTGAATTCTATGACCAGAGTTGTTTTTTTAAATTAAAACACCTCAGAAATATGGATGTTAATTTTCGGTTTAGAGGTAAAGATTGGGTTATTTCATTTGGAATTCCTATCTGCATGTAATTGATTTTGTATATTGTTTAGTTTATGTAGTGCAAATAATTTCTGATATTGTGTTGAATTTTGGTTTCCCAATGTTTTCTTTCTATTTGAACACTATATTTTCTGTTTTATTGAAATCCTTTAGGTTCTAAAATTTGCTCTAGACCTTCTTGATGAAATGTTGCTTAGGAATTATGTTCATGTATCTTCAGCATCAACAGTCCCCTTTTATACTCAATGAGTAGTGGAATCTAATCATCATTCATGCAACCCTAACAACATCCAGATAATAAAATAGGTTTTTACTTTTTTTTTTTTTTATACTATAACTAAGTGATTAGATAAGCATGTATAGGAAATTAAAAAACTTAATTAAAAGAGAGACAGATATGAAAGCACAAAAGTAAAAAAGCACTACTTGACTATCATACTTGATTAAATTTATTTAAACCGTGTCATAACAAGTAACCTGAAATCTCATCATCTTTGATTAACCAAAACCGCATTGGACATTAATTTTTTAATTTTATCAAATATCTTATGTTACCATAATGTGATCAAATCTTTACCCATTTAACATCTCATATGCGTGAATATTATTTTTTCTTCGATATATACTGTTTCAGTTCTGAAATGTATCCCTTTAGTTTGTTTCCTTCAGTTTTTATTCAAACAAATCATATGCTCATATCTAGTTTGTTTGATTTCAGCCCTTATTTAGCTATTGTTGCTTTTTATGTTCTCTTTTATTACTTTAATATTCAAGCTATTGCATTTTTATGTCCTGCATCCTTTTTTAAAACTTGGTTTCTGTTTGAACTTGGTTTTCATTTTCATATTTTATGTTTAAAAAGGTCGTTTCAAGTTTTGTTGGTATTAAACTTGATGGGATGTTGTTCTGTTTGTTTGCTATTTTGGGAAATTTGCCATTTCAAAAGTGAATCTGACTCTGCAGTTAATAAACTACTTTTGTTTACATTTGTGTTAATCATTGTATAATGGCATCTTAGTATTTAGTTTTAATAAATTTTATAAAATTGTATGAATAATCACCAAAGAGAAAACAATTCACCAAGATTGCAGCTTTAGTATCAAGAACCTCATCTGCTACTATAAGAACACATCCGTTGGGTTTCACATGAAAACTAGAACTTAACTTTATTGTCTTTTGCTACAAAGGCAATAACACTAAGGGTAAATATAAATGTAAATGAACTATTCCAAATAGGCAATAAATCTATCAGCAGAGGCTAGAGGATGGGCAACAAAAGACTTTGCTATCAAGTTCAACTTGAAAGCAATCATCTCCATGCATCAACTCCAATTTCCATTTGATAAATTTTAGTTTTTGTTAATGTGAACCCAAATACAAGTTCTGTATTGTGTCCCTTATTTTCTATATTTACTTATTTCATATGTTTGCTAATTGCCACAATTTTGAGCACATTCCTCTTCTTAAAAATATTCTATTCTATTCTATTGTATGCTATTTGCGCAGATGTCATGGACTATAATATATTTTTTTTAATTTCCTTTTTGTCCTCTTAATGATTTGCAAGTTATTTAAGAGTCGAGATATTATTTACCAAAAAAAGTAAAAAGAAAAATAATGCTTCCGAATGTTCGTATTTATAATTAAAATAAAAATTAGTTTAAGTGGCTTATTTGTAAAACTGTACATACATCTTTGAATAAAAATTGAATTGAATTTTAATCTAGGAGGATCACCTTTTTAGTAAGATTTTCAGTCATTTAATTATGTTTTCATTTCACTGGCTATAAAACAAGAGCTTGCACTAAATAGAGAAAAGTTTGAGAAAATAGATATAAAGATATTTATGTGTAATTCAGTGGTATTATGTAATTATTCACCGGAATATTGCTGATGTTGAAAAAGTTAGAAGATGAGTTTGTTTTCCTCTAATTGGAATGTAGAAAGTTCTAATTCCAAAATTTCCAAATCTAATACAACATCTTAATCTTTAGCACATGACATGCTTTTGAGCTGAAACATCTTATTTGGATTATTTCATTTACGGGGACAGAAAATTCTTTTTCCTGATATAATGGGGAGTGAATATCATTTTTGTCTACTTATTTATGTGCACTTTGATTTCTTGTCCTGCTTAGTGGGGGCCTTTACCATTCCTATGATTCTTTTACTTTTATTTTCCCTCCTATGGAATTATTTGTGTGTGTGTACAAAAATGCATACACATTTGTGATAGTTTGCAGCTCAAACTCCAAAACCCATTAGCTTAATCTTTCTGCAGGAATGCGAAGTAATGTGCAACCATTCTCAAATTCTGCCATGTCTTTGCTTAAGCTATCTTATGTTTAAATTAGGTCGTAAATATTTTTTTAAGAAGTCCTAAGAAAATGGTTCATTTTAAGCCTAGAATTGGTGTATGATGTTCTTCAACTCGTCCATTTTTAGAATTTGTAGACAAATTGATGAATTAGCCAATGTTCAATTGAATTGTTTATATTTATGCGATATATTTCTGAATTAATATTGGAATGTTGAATTATTACTATTTTTTATAATCACAATAATTACCTGCAGTGAAGTGCGGGGAAATGTCTAGTCTTTAATTGGTTTTGATGTTTAAATTGGTAACCGATTACCGAACCGATTGCTGACCCTCTAAAGCTCTTTTGCTTTTAGCACCCTTTTCCAGTCCACCTTGAAACTACTAATTTGATTCATCGTATGTGATAACAGGTTCTTTGTTATCTCCCATTTCCATTGAAGTTAACACTTTCACAAGCTGTTGGCATGATTGATTATCGTTCTGGAAGATGATATTTGAAAAGACTTGCATCACCTTCAGATTCTAAACAGTGAAAGTCCCACAGAATCTGAAGTACCAGAAATTCCGTTCTATTTCTAAAGCTCAATGTCCTTACGAAGACCACCAATTCCTCGAATCCTTCTTGACAATGTCGCCTGCATGAGAAACGCCCAACAAATCTTGCGAAATGTAAATGTATCTGTTCATGATGGTGGAGCACTTGTTCTCACTGGTAGCAATGGGTCAGGCAAAACCACCTTCTTGCGAATGCTTGCTGGCTTTTCTAAGCCTTCTGCTGGTCAGATCCTCTGGAATGGTCATGATATTACAGAATCTGGAGTTTTTCACCAGTATAAGCTTCAACTGAACTGGCTCTCCTTAAAAGATGCCATCAAAGAAAAGTTTACTGTCCTCGACAATGTTCAGTGGTTTGAGATTCTTGAAGGCAAGCAAGGGAACTCTATGCCTGCTATTCAGTTGATGGGGCTTGGAAGATTGGCTAAAGATAAAGCAAGATTGCTTTCGATGGGCCAGCGGAAAAGACTGCAACTTGCAAGGTTATTGGCCATTGACCGACCAATTTGGTTGCTGGACGAGCCTTCTGTTGCATTAGATGATGAAGGGGTAAAATTGCTGGAGTATATTATCGCGGAGCATAGAAAGAAGGGAGGTATTGTAATCTGCGCCACGCATTTGCCAATTAAGATCGAGGATGCCATGTATTTGAGACTACCTCCGAGGTTCCCCAGGAGGATGACATTGGTAGATATGCTTGATCGAGCAGAAATCACATGAAAAGGACGTAGCAAGTTGATATTGGTTTGTTGTGATGGAGAGAAATCGAACGGACAATCTACTCACACAAAATGAAATGACCAAACCAGAACACAGGTTTATTTCTCGAATGCTAGGCTGATATATTATTTTAAACCTTGTTTGTTTTTCCAGTGGAAAATAATTTATTTCTACACTTGCAAATTTCTTAGCATGACGACCTTCTAGTAGTTATGCAGTCTTTGTTAATATTACTTGATTGAGAGCATTCTTAAACAGAACTATTTTTCACCAAAAGAAGGTAAATAGATTTCATCCGTCCAAACTAAGCTTGCTATTTCTATTTTTGTTATTTTTTGAGTTAAGTTTGAATTGCACACCAATGATGGAGAACAAGAGGTGGCCTTAGGTGTTACCATTATCACCTTTCCCACTTCCCTATTATAACTCTATATCATTATATACTATGATTTTGTGGCCTTGCATCCAAAGATCTTCCCGCGGCCAGCCATTGATTACAGCCACTGGTTACGGTGGTTTAGTGGCATAGCCATATTTTAGTTGTTATGCCATACTAGATTTACACGCACCCATTATAACATTAAAAAAAATAATAATAATAAATATATATATATATATATATATATATATAGGGGTAATTACTATTAGGTCCCTGAGATTTGGTCTAATAGATCCGGAGGTCTCTTTATTTTCAAAATTGTATCAATTAGTTCCTAACTTTTTAATAATAGACTCTTAGGTCCTTCCGTCAACTTTTTCTGTTAGTCAACAAAAAAGTTAACGTTTTTTCAAAATGACAAAAATACCCTTTGGTTTATTTGAATCGAACTATGATTTATTTCAATCGAACCGGACTAATTAAACCGAATTTTAAATCAAATCAAAGTAAAAATTAAAATTGACATCAACGTTTTTTTTCAAAATGACAAAAATATCTTTTGGTTTATTTGAATCGAATCATGATTTATTTGAATCAAACTTGACTAATTAAACTGAATTTTAAATCAAATCAAAGTAAAAATTAAAATTGACCATGTTAGGGCTCAAACCAAAGAACTACAACCTTTTAGACATGTATAATAACCAACTACACCAAGACACTTTTATTATTTCAAACTGACATGATAAGATTTTATTGTGTAAGACACAACCATTCACATTTTATGACTATAGCAATTATCTATTCTTTCAATTAAAATTTTATTAAATAATTACATATTTATTTTTTTTATCATCCTAGACAAGTCTGAAAGTTAGAAGAGAAAGTTTAACTTTTCCGAAAAATTTAAAAAGAGTTTACAGAAAATTTAGTGTTTATTTGGAGAAATTAACAAAAATTAGAAAACTCATACTTTTTATTTGGAGAAATTAACAAAAATTAGAAAACTCATATTTCTAATTTAATGAAATGAAATATATATTGTGAGATCCGATGATACAATTTCCAAAATAGAGGGATCACAGAGTACATTAGGCCAAACCTCAGGGACCCTCAATAATACAATTTCCAAAATAGAGGGACCCCAGAGTACATTAAACCAAACCTCAGGGACCCAAAAATAATTACCTCTAACAAATATGAGTTTTCTAATTTTTGTTAATTTCTCCAAATAAACACTAAATTTTCTGTAAACTCTTTTTAATTTTTCGGAAAAGTTAAACTTTAGGGTCTAACTTTCAGACTTGTCTAGGATGATAAAAAAAATAAATATGTAATTATTTAATAAAATTTTAATTGAAATAATAGCTAATTGTTATAGGGATAAAAGGTGAATGGTTGTGCTTCACACAATAAAATATTATCATGTCAGCTTAAAATATTAAATGTGTCTTGGTGTAATTGGTTATTATGCATATCTAAAGAGTTGTAGGTTTTTGGTTCGAGCCTTAGCATGGTCACTTTTAATTTTTACATTGATTTGATTTAAAATTGTGTTTAATTAGTTCGGTTCGATTCAAATAAACCAAAGGGTGTTTTTGTCATTTTGAAAAAAAAAAACGTTGACTTTTTTGTTGACTAACGGAAAAAGTTGACGGAAGGACCTGAGAGTCTATTATTAAAAAGTTAGGGACTAATTGATACAATTTTGAAAATAGAGGGACCTCCGGATCTTTTAGGCCAAACCTCAGGGACCCAATAGTAATTACCCCATATATATATATATATATATATATTTCAAATTGAATTTTTTTTTTAATTTAATTTTAAAATTTTGAATTTGTTTCCTCAATGTCTAATTAAAACTTATCATAAT
>CANUEY010023471.1:0-11378 GCA_948099555.1 Croton setiger | reverse complement strand
TTGTGTCTTTCGACGGCAAACGAGCCTATAACATAACTTGTTTCTCTTATTCAAATCATTTATCATCAAATATAATTCATATAATCCATAATTAACTTGTTAATCAAATTAAATCATGGTGCATTTTAATGAAAATGCATAGAATGCATGAAATGACGTCAGTTGACGTATGGTTTGGGTTCGGGGTGTCACATACACCAAGTATGCTACACACCCTTTCTGAAATAGCTTCCTTGCTGCCACTACCAATATCACATTACTCAAGAAGTCTCTACACCTCCCGACCACAATAACTTCCTCACCCTCAATCGTAAGCAAAATTACTCTCTTTCGTTCATAATCTACCATCGCATGGTGTCTTGATAGCCAATCCATTCCAAGGATTATATCAAACTCCCTGAAGGGTAATTCCAACAAGTCCCCTAAAAACTCATAACCGTGAATGACTATAAGGCACCCTTTTTTACAACACTACTAATCAATATTTCGTCACCCGATGGGTTTGTCACTAACATACCTTGACTAACCCTCTCTATTTCTACCCCATTATCCATACCTAAGGGAATGCAAATATATGAATGAGTAGAACCTGGGTCTACTAAAGCAGTAATAGATTGATTAAATAAATGGAACTTACCGACTATCACATCTGGAGCCTCATCATCCTCGCAACCCCTCAAAGCATAAACCCTGGCTAGAGCCTCTATTATTTCCGATTGAGTTCTTTGAGTACCGACTCCACTACCACCCCGGCCTCTACCTCGACCTCCCACTGGTCGGGATCTCTCAGCTGTCTGAACCATGGCTGTTGGTGCCACATATTTTGGACACTCTTTCTTCATGTGTTTAGTAGATCCACAGATCCAACACCCTCCAATGTTTCCGCAACAAGCACCTTCATGTCTTCTACCACAAGTACTACAAGCTGGAACTCGAGGAAACCCTCTATTAGGTCCTCTACCAGTACCTCCTGAGCTTGCAACTGAAACAGACTGAATATTAGAACCACGAATTGGACCATGGTTGTGAACTTGCCTAGATCCCGCCGAAGTACCACTACCTCTCTGTCTCTTGCTGACTCTCTACGCTGCTGGATTCTCTGGCACCTGTTGCGCTGACTATTTTATGCTTGTTCAACTTCTGGAGCGGCCTCAACCAATGATGCAAACTCTCTAAGCCTCGATGCCACAACATTCGACTTGATCTCATCATTCAATCCTCCCTGAAACTTCTTGCACCTCTGAGCCTCAGTTTGGATAATACCCTCACCATACCGACTGAGCCTGATGAACTCTCTCTCATATTCAGTAACAGTCATCCAACCCTGCTTTAAGTATATGAACTCATTCCTCCTTGCATCAAGATAGCTTTTAGTCACGTACATTTTCTTAAACTCATCTAAAAAGAACTGCCAATTCCTTTGTTCCTCAGCTACCCTCTGCTGTGCAATGTTCCACCATACATATGCCTCACTAGCTAACAATGATGTGGCACATATGTAGCGCTCTTCTGGGGTGCACTAAAGTTGATCCAATACCCTTATTGTCTCATCTAACCAGTACTCAGCTGCTTCAGGCCCTTCTTCCTTACTAGCCTTAAACTTTTCAGCTCCATACTTCTTTAACTTTTCTATAGGAGGCCTTCTGTCATGATTTACTATAGTAGGAGCTGCTGCTGGAGTGGCAGGTGCTACACCTGCTATCTAGCGAAGAGCCTCCGCCATTTGTCAAAGAATTGCGGCTTGATCAAGAGCCCCGGTGTTGGAGCTGCTGCAGACCCCATACCCCTTCCTTGAGCATCAACCTCAACTGACCTTGAGGCATGACTCTCAATCTCGGCTAATTCTCGAGAAATCCTATATAAATGAAACAGCTGCTTAGTTATCCAAATTGATATGGCATGTATGACTCTCTAGACTCAATACCCACTACTAAGTCTGGGAAAAATGAACCGGAGCTCTGATACCACTAAATGTGACGTCCCTAGCCGGTTTTAGGCCAACCGGTTCGGTTCATCACATTCTGTATGCTGGTTCTGTAATTAACCTTTTCTTAATTCATGTATAACTCGAATGACCGAATATTTACTTTATATTTTAAGAAGCAAAATGCAATCCCTTTAAACTAACATATACTACCTAAAGTTTTCCTTAAAATCCATATGACTATTTGATTGTATCATTTTACTTCATCAATAATCGGTTCATTATTGGTTATTTAGTTATAGCAAGATAATAGTATGGCATGCTAAATAAGGCTTACAAAACATACAGAATGGGTTTAATAAACTACCCACTTAATACAAAAAGATAACCGAAGTATAATACCCTAGTACATGCCATAATCAAAAGATCTAATTACAAAATAATCACCCTTCTTGAGATGTTGAGGGAGAACTCCGCAGCCGTGAAGAGAGAGCCACTAACTTCTACTATCAACACCTACGAGTTAACACATTAACTCGCTGAGCATTAAAATGCTCAGTGGATGCCATAACCGAAGTAAACATAATTTAAAAACACAATCACACATCATGATATCACTTAACTTACTTACCCAAGTCGTACTGTTACAGAGCACACCTCCAATGCATGAACCAGACATTACATATGTAAATAAACATTATTTAATAATCATCAAAATGTGTCTTACTCATACTGCATGCATAATTAGTTATATCTTTATGTTCAATCAATTTGTTAGCTCTATAGGTGGAGTCCCATAAATAAGGGAACTGTATGAACTGTATGTGGTCCGAAAACCATATTGTTTGAACTGTATGTGGGGATCCCAATCATATCTTACGGCCAAAGCCGGAAAGTGAACTGTATGTGGCAGTACTGCTGAAAACTTATGTCGCGACATAGCCTTATAGATAGGCCTCTACTACCATATAGAGCTTAATACTTTATGTGATATGCAACTCAACCTACAGCTTTATTATATTCATTTTCTTTATGATAATTGACTATATGTTTATTATAATACATCATACAAGATATCCAAATACTTATATCACATATCTCCTCATACCATTTGCATAAATAACATTCAAGAAAAGACATGTATATAATCATTTTACCATATCATGCTCCCAAATATGTGTACGAATCCTCATTTACGTTTGTACCACATTCAAACATATATATACTATTACTTTGCATCACATAGTATCAAATTTCAGCTTGCACGACTGTCACTAATTCGAGCGTAACTTAATATTTATAACTCGGATTAAGGTAATTCTTGATTCTAATTAACACTTAAATATAAGGTTATATCATGAATTATTTTTAGAATTTTTCAAAATACGAATCAATACCATTTTTTATTTTTATACAAGCCTACTGTCTGCTGAGTTACAGCCCGCATGGCATTTACTAATTTTGCCATAACTTCCCAAAAATAAGTCCAATTTATGTGATTCAAAAACCATTGCAAAGCTAACTCAGAGACTTACAATAATGTAGTTTATTACTTTTCCTAATTTTACCGTTTTCATAGAGAAAATATAGGCTAAAGACAAGTTACCCTGTCCAGAAAATTCAGCCATCATAATAGCCTCCATCTTTCAACTAAACAATATGACTTAATTCACTTATGATTCAATTCATCACACATCATCAATAGATCATCATTTAACCAGCAATAGAAATAAATTTAAAGAAAAGAAAAGTTATGGCATCAAACCTTGAAGAGTAGAGCTTCCTCAAGCTCTTAACAACTTTCTCCTTCCCTTTGGAGGAGGAGGCTTTGCTAGTTTTCCCTAGCAAATTCCAACAACACCAAACAAATTAAAAGAAAACCAAATTTTATTTTAAATAATTTATGGTGAACCTCTTTACCCATTTACTCACTCGCTAATACATTCATTTTTAGCCATATTTGAACCCACAATTAACTTTAAAATTCTTATAAATCAAAAACCCCAATTCTACCAAACCCTAAATATTACATACCTTTAATTTCTTGCTTTCTCTCTTGATTTTCTTGTATCTAGGACACTTATCATGTTTATATTGATGGTAGGAAGTGTTTTTAGGTGAGATGATTGGGTAATTTGAAGAGGATGTGAAGTTTATGGTGGGTGGTAAGGGAAAAACGTGAGATAGAATAGAAGAAGAAGAAGAATGATTTTTTTTCCTATTTGGGATGATATTTGGCCACTCATAAGAAAAATGGGGAAATGTTACTCTTTTGACCCTTAAACTATAATCTTCCATCTAGTGAACTCAAGAGTTACCTTTTGGTCCATGTATTATTTTTTTATTCATTAACTTATAACATATAATTATTTAATCACTTGATGGCTAATTTATTTATCTCTCATTACCCGGATGCCGCGATTGAGACTCGTACCGTTTTCCGGTTCCAAGCCAACTGCTAAATGATGCATGATTCTACTAACCCGGTGTACCAGGATGTAACATGTGTCCTCTTCACTACACTAGAAAGTTAAGTTCCCTTACAAGGATAGAGTTATCACTATTCAAAGGGATAGTTATAGTCAGCTTAAAAATAACAAGGATCAGCCTCTCCTTGAGGTTAATCCTGCAATTTCAAGTATATCTCTTTTCGGTTTTTCAGTATGACACTATCCAGTGTATAGAAGGTGAGGTGTCAAGTCCCTAAGTTCTCTTTGATTTTTGGACATTACAAATCAACTGTATGGTAGGCTTAATGCTAAAAATGTCTTACGTGCCTGGAATGACAATGGCCAAGTCTAGAAAAGCAGTTCCCTTAGTGCCATCATGGGAAAGTCCAGTAGCTAATGGTACCATTGGTCTGGGATATGAACCGACAGAAGAAGACCTAATGGGAATGGATCTTAAACCTCAAGGAGCCCACGGTTCATGGAAAAGAGACATCACAATGCATCCCTATTTCAGAACCTTAAATGGCTACTTTGTCAAACTTGGAGAAACAATTCCTTATTGTGGTTTCCATGAGCTATTTTACTACCCTAAAGCTAAAAAGATGTTACCATGAATGGAACTGTTTGCTGATGTGCTTGAAAAAGAACCAGAAGCTTCACCTGACCTGCAAGTGGAAGACTTTATTAAACCTAGTCTCTTTGATGAAGTTGTAATGATCACAAACTCTAAAGGAATCTGATGACGTCCCGACCGACGACGAATTTTCCGATTTTAAAGAAAAACCGAAAAATTAAATTTTTGATTTAGAAAAAACAAGTGATAAAATATTTTGGATAGTTGCCGAACTGGTCAGTCTTAAAAATTGAGTCACCACCCGTCGGGAAACCAGTTTTAAGAAAACCAAATTAATTAAGAAATTTGACTCCGTTTTTTAGGATAAGACACTAATCGAAAACCAAAGTTCGGGTAAGAGGGTTGGGTACGTTAGCCGAAATTACATTTCGACTAACGCCCGGTTTAAAAATCGGCCTCTCAAACCAAACTCGTTTTCCAAATAAGTCAAGTCGATTAATTATTGAAAACACTACACGATGCTCCTAAGCGGTGAAAATTAATATTCGCACAAACACAACGAGAAAGCAGTAAACTTACTGAAAAATAAATTTGCGGAAAGAGTAAAACCTAAACAACTAATTACAATCCAATTTCCTATTAATTACATTTTACCCATAATTACCCCCAAATAAACCCAAAACCCGAAAAATACAAAATTTAAATAAAAATGTAAAATTATAAAAAAAGTCCACAAAAAATAGAAAAATTACGATTAAGTCCAAAATAATATAAAAATATTCTTTCAATCCAAAAAGTAAGCCAAATAACATCAATTACCATTCAAACATGCAAATCAACAACAAATGGGAAAATTACGTTTTTGCCCTCCCAAACTTTAGAAATTTACTAAAATGTCCCAAAATTGGAAAAATATCAAATCATCACACAATCATACCAAACAAGTCAAACATCCCACATACTTTGTAAGATTTTCACATTTTATGGCAAAAACATAGAAACTACAAATAGGCCCTCATACTTTGTAAAATTTACAAAATTGCCCCCTCCCACAAATAAACATCATCATTCATGCCCTTTAGCCAAAAATCAATATATCAAATAGAAATTATGTTCAATCCAGCAAAGAAAGCAACATAACATATTAAAATTTCAAGTTGATGCTTAAATGAAAGTGAAATGACTAAACTGCCCCTTATGGAATTCTCTAATCCTAAGCTGCCCTTTATGCATGTTTTACCCCTTTCTGCCCTATTCATTCATCAATACAGACTCATTCTCGAAACTGATCAAGTTATCCAGATTTAACATCAAAACAAAATCAATTGTCAACCATGAACATCAAATGGATTCAATGCATTTTTAATAAAGGTACTCTGCCTTATAGCAATTTCTACACATAAACACTTGCTGCCAAAACTGAATACAGATTATCCAGATGAAATCAAAATAAATTACAATGTTCATCCCTCTATCATGCATAAACAACCCCTGGACGACTTCTAATTGTGTTAACATGGCAACCAAGAAGATGCTAAAACCAGAATATTGAATGGTGATGAACAATGAATGATGTCTGCCTAACATAAACCTTCCTATATGCACAGAATCTCTAAATCAGAGCAGAATACTAACCACACAGAACATAATATGCATTCCTTAGGAACAAGTAATCTTGTATTAGCTTGATCTTTAGTAGTAATGCAATGAAACAGATTACGAAGGACAGATCTAAATATATTGTGATGCAGCTACTCATGGCAGCCTTAGGGAGCTATACAAACATCCATAATATGACAATGAAGTGCCAACATGTTCACTACAATTTATGAAATTCAGAAATGAAATTCCTCTTATCCATTCATCATATCCAGAATAAGATGCAAGTTCATAAATATGATGCATGACTAAATGATATTAAGCAAATCTGAGTATGCAAACAATACTTTGTTTCTAGCAAAACTCAACATATTCATGTTAAAGATGAATGCAAAGATACCAACATGAAATACAGATTGATTACATTTAATACCTTTATTCTCAGATCTATTTGAACAACATATTAAACAGCATGCTTAAGAAAACTCAGATTCCATAATGACAAATAAACAACCAAGTAACAAATTTCAGTGCATATTAAACCAACAACTGATATGAAACACTGAGATTGAAAAGCAGAATATGACAGATCTGATCTAAAATGAATGTAAACTATGAACAAATTTCAAGAGAGAGATGCAGATCTAAGCAATGATTCATCAACATGATTAATTCATACAACTCAGAAAGCATATGAGATATAACCCTGAAATGCTTACCCATATATGACAATGTATGAAACTCAGATGAAAAGTTCAGTCAAAGCATATTATCCAGTAGCCAAAATCAAATCATGATGCATGACATGTTTATACAGGCTAAAATGATGTATGTGAGATTTTAGATCTGAACTTCATCTTGCAATTTTTAACCCAGAAATATGTTGAACATATAATGAAATCATAACAGCAAATGTTTCACTTCACTAGCAATAAACAAGCTTCTGCCTAAATATGACCAACATACTTAATATACAAAGAATCATCATGACCTTAGTTACTCCTCAATCCAGAATGACAAATTAACAAATAAAACTAGAACCAACATTCAAACAATCAACGAAAAATCAGGATCTCGCATTCTGATCTAAAATGTTTAATCCACATATAACCAACACAAAAGAGAACAGATTATTACTCAAGACAAAATCAAAACAGATCCAATCTCATCATTTCTACCATCAATTCATCATCCAAAAATTTTGAGTTCATTAATAGAAATTATAACAAAATATCATAGAATCAACAAGCATTCAGTCTGGTTCCCAGACTATTCCTACCATCTCAGAATCAAAAATAAATAAAGAATAAAGTGTTAAGCAAATGTGTACCTCAGATTAATGTCAATTCTGCTCACAGAAAATCCAACAATTCCTTACAGCTACGTTCAATCTCAGAAAGGGAAATTACAATCCTCTTTTTCGAAACAGAAAATACAGAAAAGATTTTTTTAAGAGAATTCAATTCTGGAATTTCAAATTGATTTTGAATCCAGAATTGAATTATGAACTACCGAAACAAAGAAAGTTGATTCCACAAATTTAAAATAAAACTTGAAATTTCCAGCAAACCTCAATGGTTCCTGGATGTTCCTTTCTTCGTAGAATCAAATTCTTGCTTCCAGAGTCCCCCCTTTTCTCCTCAACCGCGTGCCTCTCCTTTTATAGCCTCCAGACACCCAATCATCAACCCTCCTTTTTCCTTCGTCTGTGCTCCCTCGTCCGTCTCTCTTTCGGTGCACGCCTGGAATCGTCCTTCTGTGTCTCTTCCTCCAGTGCCATCATTCTGCCTCGTCACTTTTTCGCCCGTTCCCCTTCGTCCTCGCCTTTTTCTGTACGTGTCTCTCCCCATCGACCCTCTGCAGCTCTGACATTCGGTTACACTAGAAGACAAACCGAACACTTTTTCCCACACACTCTCTCTCTCTCTGCTTTCTCTCGACTGTACTCTCCCCAAATCGAAATTCGGATCCCTAATTCGAATCCCTAATCCCCAATTCTGGTTTTTTTCTTCCTCAGTTTGTTTTGTTTCAGACAGAATATGAAGCTGCCGTGTTTTGATATGGAACGTCGTCGTTCCATATCAAAACGTAGCCGTTTTGTTTAGTTATTATTTTTTTTACTTTTTCACTTCCCTAAACGACAAGTCGTTTTCGCCGCTCTCTCCCCTGTCGTTTTCCTTCTGGCTAAAACAGCGTGTCGTTTTGAATTCTGATTTTCAACCCTTTCTGCTTTGTACCCCTTAACTTTCCAGAATTCTATTTTTACCCCTAAAACTTCATATCCATCTACAATCACATCCTTCTTATTTCTAATTTACTTTTAATTCACCTATCTTCTTTCAATTTCTTTCAATTTCAACCTTTTTCACCAATTTCTCACAACTTATTCCATTTTCTTCCTAATCACTCCATTTTCTTCATTAATTCAATTTTTCTTAAAAACAAAAATATAAAACTTCTTTTAAAAATTATTTTTAAACATCATAACTTTAAAACTAAAAATAAAGCTAAACAAAAATTGATGCTAAAATCAAAAATTCTTTATTAAAAGGAAAATCAAGCTAACATTAGGATTTTTATCATTTTTATCTTTTTTTTAATTTTAAATTCTAAATTCTCTCTTCCTTTTTTTTTGAAATTAAGAAGAAAATAAATTGATCAAGTATTTTTAGAGAAAAAGGATTTTCTTGAGCGTTAAAGACAATCAACCATTTTCAAAACGGGAGAGCAACACTTTAAACATTCTGGGAATTGAACGATCGTAAGCTGTTTAAGGAAACTTCTGGAACTTCTTCGAACATTGGCAAGTTATCATCACTGGTACTTTTTGGGGACAAAAATTAAGCATCAACAGAATCCTACACCCAGTCTACTTGATCAAGTCAGCCCAAGAACCTTTGGCCAATTGGTATGCTGAGAAGGAACAACCTGCTGTGTCAAACACAGTGTTAAGTCAAGTCCTTTTGTACTAGAGTCTATGTGACACCCCGACCAAAACCCTACGTCAACCGACGTCATTTCATGCATTTATTGCATTTTCATTTAAAATGCAATTAATAAGTTAATTATGGATTATATGAATTACATTTGATAAATTATGGTTTGAACAAGAGAACCAAGTTATGATATAGGCTCGTTTGCCGTCGAAAGACACAAACAGAGCTAATTAGGGTTTTCGGACCCGCGCGATCGGAAAATGCCGAAATCACGTCAAATATGAACCAAATGACTTTGATATTTTGACATATGATTATTAACATGTTTCAAAGAGTTTTGGAACCAAAATTATACGACGACGTCGTACGGTTTTAGTTCCGCAAAAATCGTTGAACTTCAGACTCGGTTTAGGGCACCGACCGAACCGCGATAAATTTTCGGATTCCGATTTTTATGAAATTTCATACACGTGTTATACTATTTATTTTGACACCAAAAACAATTTTTAAGCTGGTGCTGGAGTGATTTGGGGCCGGAATTAAAGAGAATTGGAAATTGATGAAGTAAATAAGGGGAATATATGTATTTACTTAATGGTTAAGTAAGCTTTAAGGCAAAATTTTGTGTTAAGTGATTATGGGAAGCAGCTGCTGGTTGTAACTTGATGTTATCACATCTGGACGTGGTTTAAGAGGTGGAAAGGGTGAGTTTAGTGCTGGTTTTGGTTAGAGAAGAAAGAAAAACAAACTGAGAGAGAGAAAGAAAGAAGAAAAGGAAGAAAAGAAGGGAAAATCAAGGAAAAACTTAGTAAGTCTTTCCATTCAATTGTTTTGTTATGTTTTTAGGTTGTATATGAAGTGTTTTGAAGTGTTAAATTGGTTAGAAAAGGGCTGGAATTCGTGTGAGAAGAGAAACAAAATTCTGGTAAAAAAATTCTAAGTATAGAGACAGTTTTAGGGTACCAACTTTGGAGGGTTATAACTTCCAATTGGGGAAGCCTATGTGAATTGTCGCTGTATGGGTTTGTAGAGGGTATGTTTGTCTAGAGATCTGTCTTTTTAGTTTGCCAGAAAACCACCGGAGGTGGCCGGAATAGTTGTTGGAAGTTGGGTTGAGAGATAGGCAGATTCTGGATTCTGGTAGGCAGTGTTGAAGAGCCAACTTTGAGGGCTCATATCTTTTTATCCAGAGGGTTTCTGGGAATTGTGCTCCGATGGTTAGCTAGAAGGTGTGTAGAGGAAGAGAAAGGTGGTCTTAGTTGGCCGGAAAGCCACCGGAGGAGGGCGTAAGGTCGTCGGGAAGTTGGCTGGAGAGTCAGCTTTTCTCGGCAGCAGGGCAGGCGGGCCAGGCGGGCTGGCACGCAGATCAAAACGGCACGCCTGCGTGCGTTTTGATCCAGGCGCGCGCCCGGCCGTGTGACACGCCGAGGCAGCTGCGGGTGACTGGCAAATATCTGTTTTGGTGCCTGAATTTCTGTATAACTTTGTTTTAACCCCTGAACTTAATTTATTATTGCAATTTAGTCCTGCAGAGTAATTTTTACATAGTTTTCAATTTAGTCCTGCAAAATAAATTATGAAAAATTATAATTTAGCCCCTGTAGTTACTGTTGTATTACAAAACAGCCCTCCTGGGCAGAAATGTATAGTTTTGACAAATTACATTTTAGTCCCTCAATTTTTAATAATTGCACTTTTGACCCGGAAACTTTTATAAATTATGTTTTAGTCCTTCCAGCCTAATTTTGACGTCTTGAATCCGTTTTTGACGTCAGAAATGAATTTCGAGATCGTTTTAAGGCTGAAAATTCAGATTTAAAGTGTTTAGCTAAAGAATTTAAATATGAAATTGGATTTAATTATTTATATGGTTTATTTAAACTTGAAATTGGTTT
>CANUEY010023448.1:0-13373 GCA_948099555.1 Croton setiger | reverse complement strand
AACAAAATGAACAGAAATTTGCAAGCAAAACAGAATATGCTCTCATTATGAATCAACAGAACATATCCAATACTGAATCAACAGAACAATTTCAATACCAAGCCAGACTTCCTAGATGCAGATTTGTGCTCACTTTTTAATTCAAACATTTATAAAGCTCAATCACACATACGGAATGAGCCTATAGGCAACATTTATTTCAGATCTGGAATCTAATAATCATTTCTTTTGAACCATATTCAAGATGAATTTTGAAATGAACTTATATGCATATGAACACATTCTGGATGCATAGAATAACTACATGATCAGTGCAGATTGTTAGCGCACACAATGGCAGATGATTTAAACATTTTACAGATCAAACAATGATTAAACAGAGATCTAACATTACCTTAGATATCCACAGATCCAGACTAAAACTTACATATGACCTCAGAACCTATACTAAAATATTTTCCAGAAACCAGGCTCAACCAAGCAGCAAGTCATTCATAATCCAGAACTTTTCAACAGTAAATAGTCATCACAAAACAAACAGATTATTAAACAAAAGAGAATGAAGACTGAATTGAAACCAGATTAAACAACTCAATCATATCATTAATACATTAACCAAAAAGCAGAAAACATAATTAAAAGCAATGATAAAGGGAACGAAGCATTCAAACAACAGGAGATAAACAATTTTCAGTCTGGTTCCCAGACTATTCCAGACATTTTTATTAAGAAATTGAAATTAAATGGGTTTTGGTTACAGTACCTCAGATCAATGCTAACTATTCTTTACAGAATCCTCAACAAACGTTCCTTACAGCTTCGTTTAATTCCAAATACAATTTTGTTTACAAACAGGAAAATACAGAGAAGTTGTTTTTTTAAGAAATTTTCAATTCTGGAGTTCAAATTAATTTTGAATCCAGAAACGAAATATGGATTACAGAAAATAGAAGAAATTGATTTAGCAAATTCAAAAACTAAAACTTGGAATTTCTAGCAAACTTAAGGTTCCTGGATGTTCCTTTTTGTAGAATTCAATTCCCGTTTTCCAGAATCCTCCCCTAGAATGGCCTCCACCTTCTTCGATGGCTTCTGCCCCTTATAGGTGTCCTCGACAGCTTGTCCTCTCCCATTCGTCCATCTTTCCATCACACTTCCTCTCTAGCTCGTTCGCACGACCACTAACCAATAGCAACGCTCCTATCCACTTCCACTTCATCTCTATCCTTTTCTATTAGCATTCTGTTACTCCTTATTTCTAATTTTGGTTCTTCCACTTTCTGCTCCCACTCTTCCTCTCTCACGCTCACCTTTTCTTTGCTCATTTTCAATCCTTTCTCTCGTTATCCTTTTCAAATTCACACTCGATTACACTGGGAATTTCGACTGTGTTTTCAATTTCGTTCGCAGAAAACCTAACCCTAAATTCAATTTCTTCTTCAACTGGTTATGTTTCAGACAGAACTATGAAGCTGCTGTGTTTTGATATGGAACGACGACGTTCCATATCAAAACATAGTCGCTTATTTTTTTTTTTTGCTTTTCCCTTTAACCAAACGACAAGTCCTTTTCACCCTTTAAACGCGCCACTCTTTCCTCTGTCGTTTTCTTTCTGGCTAAAACGACATGTCGTTTTGAATTCTGATTTTCAACCCTTCCGTTTTCTATCCCTCAGCTTTCTAGAATTCTATTTTCTACCCCCAAACTTCACCTCCGTCTGCAATTACGCCATTCCTTCCCTTCAATTCACCCATCATCTTTCTTTTTCCTTCAATTTCATCCCTTTTCTCTATTTTCTCCTAAATCACTCTATTTTCTTCATTAATTCAATTTTTCTTAAAAACAAAAATATAAAATTTCTTTTAAAAATTATTTTTTTTGAACAACATCATAATTTTTTTAAAACTAAAAATAAAGCTAAACGAAAACTGATGCTAAAATCAAAAATTCTTTATTAAAAGGAAAATCAAGCTAACATTAGGATTTTCATCATTTTTATCATTTTTTAATTTTAAATTCTAAATTCTCTCTTTTTTTTTGAAATTAAGAAGAAAATAAATTGATCAAATATTTTTGGAGAAAAAGGATTTTCTTGAGCGTTAAAGACAATCAACCATTTTGAAAATAGGAGAGCAACACTTAAAACATTCTTGTAATTGAACGATCATAAGTTGTTTAAGGAAACTTCTGGAAACTTCTTCGAACATTGGCAAGTTATCATCACTGGTAATTTTTGGGACAAAAGTTAAGCGTCAACAATACTGTTGCCAGTAGTTGTAATCCAAAACCTTTTATAATAAATGAAAAAGGAATTTTTAGCTATTACATTTTTGTTGTCTTTTGAAAAGTGAGAAAGTGAGAACCTCACAAAAATAAATAAAGAAGAGAAAAATAGAAAATAGAAAAAAGATAAAAAATCAAAAAATAAAACCCTGCTTAAGTGGCAATCGCACTTAAGGCAAAAAGAAAGGGTAAACAGAGAGAAAATGACTAACTAGAAAACCAAAAATGGCTAGTTAATGACAAAAGACACCCTAAATGTAATCGGCTAAACTATACTTGCCTACTCTGACAAAAAATTTCAAGTTCTCTAAACGGCTGCGGTGGAAGGACCGATGGCCCATGACAGTTAATCGGCACATTAGAATTGCATTCACTCTGTTTGTTTAAATTTTGTAAAGACACACTCATGCATACAAACATACATGCATCATTTTATAACAACTTTTACTGTACAGCCATACAACAGACATAATTTCCCTACACTGTGAGTCAAGACAACCGAGGTGGCAAAGAATCCACGAAAGACTGGTCAGAGCATCCTATTCACTTAGGATTAATCTCTATGGTTAAAGAGAGTTCGTGTAAGGTCGAAAGCATCAGTGAGTTTGAAGCCGCGATGAGAAAACTGAGGGCTGAAATAAAAGCTGAAGTGAAGGCTGAAATGAAAGCTAAGGTGAAGGTTGAAATAAAAGCTGAATTGGAAGTCGAGATCAATTATAGGGTTCGGGAAGGAATTGCTCAAGCACTAAGGGAGTTGAACATTGAGCCATCTGTCCAAAAGAAAAAACAAGCTGAGCGCCAGGTCGATAAATCCTTTGAATTAGAAATCAAGCCTACGGTATCAGCAATAGGCGGAACAACCATTAGAACCCTGAGGAAATTTTCAAAACTCACCATACCAATGTCGGAAGCATTGAAAAGGCTTCAGTCACATGGTCTTCTCCAACCTCTCGACCCTCAACCACCAAATATGCTGGCAGACAATTATAATAAGAGAGCTTATTGCGAATTTCACCAAACTCCGGGCATGACACAGACAAATGCATTAGGCTAAGACATGAGATCCAGAATTTGATCGAAGAATGGAAAATACCTAATCCAGAGAAAAGCTAGCCTGACACAAAGACTAATCCACTCCCGAACTACCGTAATGTAACTCCGTCTTAAGCTTGATCTGTTGAAAGTGAAGAAGGAAACTTTATGATTCAGATTGTGTTTTGACTACCTAAGATCATTGAAAAAATTTCTAAATTTAAGAACAATGTTTGAAGTAAATTTTAGCATTTTGTTTTTATATGTGTCTTTTCATTAAGATAATTTTCGTTGCTTCAAATTGTTTTTGCACTATTTTGTGAGTTTTGAGCCTAAACACTGATAAGGTTTTTTGAGCGAGTTCCCATGCTCAGCTTAAGAGTCCTAGAACTTGCTTCGCGACCTTCCTAAAACTTAGGTTAGGGTTGCAAATTCAAAAATGGTAAAGGCAATTAGGAATAACCATTTAGCTTAAAAAGCCTACCCACTCGAATAAGCCCATTCTAGCCGAAAATAAACCGTTCATTTCTAAAACCATGAATAAACCAGTCATACAAAAATACTCCTTTCAGTCACCCTTTCGAAAGAATCACATAGGTAGAAGACCTAAGAGAAACATGAATAAAGAATAATGTGCGAAAACACAAAATGGAAGAAAGGAAAATCAAAATCAAAAGCAAAAGAAAGAAAGTGAAAAGAAAATAGGAAAAGAAAAATAGCCAAGAATAAGAAAGAGTTTAGAAAGTTCTTTAGAAAAACAAATTGAAGACGAGAAAAATTCTCAATTAGAAAACTGATAATGTTTCAAGTAGTTCACTAGAATGTGATTCTTTCAAAATAAGCCAAAATATCAAGTTTTAACTAACCTTGAACTAGGCCCCGTTACAATCAAATAAAAGACCTTTCGATTTGGATTTGCAACCACTAAAAGTAGAGGTTAGGTTTCGAAGCAAGCCTATGGTGACTCTTAGCTCACCGAGATGAACGCTGAGTGCATATATGAATAACCCTTTTCAAACACATGAGCGAAGTTGTGAGATTGAGTGACTTAAAACAATCTGAAGTAAAGCTAATTATTTTGATGAAAATACCAATATAAAGATAAAATACAGAAATTCATTGTGTTCAACACTCCTTCCAATGGTTAGAGATTGATTTGAAGAAGAACGTTAGGTCAGCCTTTCTGAAAATCGGGAAGCTCCTAAAAGGAAAAGGATGGAACGATTGCTCCAATCAGAGGGCAACGGACTTGCAGGAAGAATTATAAGAAAACCCCTGGGGGCATGGAGAAGCTCCGACAGGTGAAAAACATCCGAAAGGGATATTCAAAGAAATGTTAAAGATATGGTCACAAGGAAGAAAAGAAATAGGAAAGCCATCTAATCTGATCCTGGAACGGGATCCTCCAAGAAGTCGATCATCGATTTTGCGCCGCCTCGGACGGTTTCATAGCTCGCGGCCACTGTATTAAGATAGAATTGCATTTAGAAAGCCATGCATACATGCATTTGAATAACAATGCATTTGCACATTTGAATTTGAGTTTTGCAGGAATAATATGCCCTATGAATTAGGGAAATCAAAAGTATAAGAAAAAGAGTCAAAGAAAAGAAAGCTAAAGAAAAACGCGATCAGCCGTGACCGATGAAGCAATCAAATGGTTGAAGATTCAGGAAATTTAAAACTGACAGTTCTAAAATATCTCTTAAGCCAAATGGGGAACTCATTCAATTTTCAAACCTTTCCTTAAGCCAAGTGGGAAATCCTTAAGCTAAAAGGGGAAATTTTCTAAGTTTTAACCTTCCTTAAGCCAATCGGGAAGACTTATCAAGTTCCTAACCTCTCTTAAGCCAAATGGGGAACTCATTCAATTTTCAAACCTTTCCTTAAACCAAGTGGGAAATCCTTAAGCTAAACGGGAAAATCTTCTAAGTTTCAACCTTCCTTAAGCCAATCGGGAAGACGTCTCAAGTTTCTACTTTCTCTTAAGCCAAATGGGGACTCATTCAAGTTTTAAACTCTTCCTTAAGCCAAGTGGGAAAACCTTAAGCTAAATTGGAAAATTTTCTAAGTTTCAACCTTCATCAAGACAAATGAGAAGACTATGAAACCTTCAAAGATAACGGATGATTCCTACGACCAGATTCTCTCACAACTAGCGAGGGATTAAGCCTTCCGAAGCCAATGGGTGGTTTCCGAAGATAAAATGTGGTTTTCGAAGATAGAAGATAATTTCTTCAGACAACCTGATTCTTTTATAGCCAGCGAGGGATTAAGCCTTCCGAAGACAATGGGTAGTTTTCAAAGATAATGGGTGGTTTTCGAAGACACAGGATAGCTTTTAGAATGACCAGATTCTCTCACAGCCAGCGAGGGATTAAGCCTTCCGAAGACAACGGGTTGTTTCCGAAGATAACGGGTGGTTCCCGAAGATAAATGGTGGTTTCCGAAGATAAAGGATAGTTTTCAAAAACAACCGGATTCTCTCATAGCCAGCGAAGGATTAGGCCTTCCGAAGACAACGAGTGGTTTCCAAAGATAAAGGGTGGTTTTCGAAGATAAAGGATAGCTTTTAGAATGACCAGATTCTCTCACAGCCAATGAGAGATAAAGCCTTCGGAAGACAACGTGTGTTTCCTAAAGATAGCGAGTAATTTCTTCAAATAGCCAGACTCTCTCACGGCCAGCAAGAGGTTACGCCTTCCAAAGACAACGGGCGGTTTCTACCATAAAATCTCAAAGATAACGAGGAATTCCTCCAAAGACAATCGGTGGATTCAACATCAACAATACTCCGAGGTAAGTACTCTTATCTGTGCGTCAACTGATACTTTGATATAAATTCGTGTTTCACATAATTTATATCAAAGTGGGGCAAACTGTTGATGCTCATTTTTTGCCCAAAAATCTAAAAGAGAAAATACCCAATGCCCAAAATATTTTAAGTTCGATGAATTCCTAAATTTTCCTAATTCCAATTCAGTTTCTGTTCGTTTTGAAAATATATGAAATTCTCCTTCCTCTTTAAGTTGTTCAGCCTCCCAAAAAAAATTGTTAATCAAATATGCGTGTTTATTTTCTTCAGATTAATTAATTTTGGTTTAATTTAATGAATATTCTTATTTATAAGTTTTAGTTTTAATTTTAATTTTTAAGTAAAATTTGTTTTAATTTGTGCATATATTTTGTCTTAATTTAAAAGAAAAATTGGAAAAAAAGGTTTTATTAGATTTTTTTTTTAATTTTAATTTGATGTTTTAATTTAATTAATTAATTAATTAATATTATCAATATTAATAATAATAATAATAATAATAATAATAATAATAATAATATTATTATTATTATTATTATTATTATTATTATTATTGTTATTATTATTATTATTATTATTATTATTATTATTATTATTATTATTATTATTATTATTATTATTATTATTGTGTAAAGAAAAAAAGAAAAGAAAAAAAAAGAAGAAAAGAGGAGGAAGATTTAGGTGTGAATCGAACCATATCGGTTCGATTCAAACCACCTGCCCAGCCCACCAAGTCAAACGGTGTCGTTTTGTACAGGGAAAAGACAAAAAAAATAAAAGACAAAGAAAGAAACACGTGAAGACAAACGAAGAAGAGCTGAAGAAGTTGAAGGAGAAGGAAGATGATGATGATGGCGAGAGAGGAAAGAAACAAAAAAGAGGGGGAGGGGACCAGCAGTTTGCTTCACCCAAAATAGAAGGTAAACGAAGGATTTTCAGTCGGCTGTCCAGCGTGAGAAGAAAGCATCCTTAGCAGAAGGAAGAGGCACACGAAGAGAGAAAGAGAAGAAGGCAGAGCCTTCTGCCTACAAATAGGAGATTTCGAATCAGAGAAGGGGGGAGAGTTTTCGCATTCCAGAAAAAACTTGTAAGCTTTTCAATTTCAAGGAATTAGGGTTTCTGTTCCTTCAATTGGGGAATTAGAAACTTAGGGTTCTTCAGGGAATTGGGGAAAATTAGAATTAGTTTTTTTTTTTGTTTCGTAAATTTAGGGGTTTTGTTCTTGTTGGTTCCAATATAAAAAATAATTTGATATTGGGAATCAATTTTGAGTGTAAAAATCTTTTTCACTTTCGATTGAAATCGAAGTCGCTTCTGTGAGAATATTTGGGGATTCTCAATCAAAATCGATTCTGAAGACTTAAATTTGAGGTACTTTCAGTTTATTCTTTTGTTTTATTTCAATTTTTAATCCAATATGGAAATAACAATCTGGGATCTAGATTGAATGGGTCATTTGCCTCTGTTATCGAAATGATTTGGTTTTAATTAGGTTTTGAATGCTGTTAAGTTTACATCATTGACATTTCTTGCTTGATTCTGTTTCTGGTTGTGAATGAAAATCTCATTTCTAGATGAATGTTTGGTTTGCATCTTAAGGCTGATAATCTTCATTTTCTATTTCAATACATGTCAGTGCCTGCTTAAAGGATGAAATATTGTTAGAAATTGAACTGTTTAAGGTTGAAATTGTTGTTTATTTTTCTAATATTAGAGTTAGTAGCCAGATTGTTGCATTATGACTGCCCTTGTTCATCCTTAGGTTATGACTATTTCTCAAGGAATAGAAATATTGCTGATATTATTATTATTTTTTTTGTGAGTTAAATCTGCAGTGGTTGGATGTCAACTTTAGAAATATTATAGCTACTGCTTCTTTTTGGTTAACAGTAACAAATCTTAAACTCTCATTGTTCTGTGTTTTAATCCCTATAAACATTCAACTAAATGTTGTTATTGAATTTTATCAAACTGCAAACTGCACAAACTGTAGTCATTGATACTGTATTGGATCTGTTTCAATATTTTAGGGTTTCCAACAGTAATGAACGTTTAAATAGAAAATGACCCACCTCTTCTTGGTTTTGCATTTAGCTCCTGAATTCAACCAACTTGTTTTCTGCATGCATTCCTTATTGCTGTGTTAGCAGTCAGCCAGACTTGGTATTGATTGTGGAGATTTTAGAGTATGCATGGATTGCTTTGATATGTTTAATGGTCAATTATTTTTGAAATCTTTGAATCTTATGGAATGCTTTAACATGTTTGGTATGTGTAGGGGAAGTTTTGTAATTTTGGAAAGTTTGAGGGACTAAACTGGAATTATGCATAATAGAGATTATAATTTGATAATGTTGCATGAATTGTGTGTTTATGGCCAATTTCAAATAGAAATGCATGTTTAGGGGCTACTTTAATAATTTTCCAAAAATTAGGGACTTATTTGTAAATTTTAAAAACTATAGAGACTTTTTCTTAATTTTTCAAGTTTGTTTAAATTATATACTTTTGGGGCGTTTCGGGTTTATATAATTAATTCGGGGACTATTGACGCTTGATTTGTTCACCGCAAAAATAACCGAGGATGTTGAGAGCTCCAAGCTCGGAATTTCCAGAATTCCTACTTAGCACGATTTTCCTCATTTTCCAATATTTTAATCCTTGCTGCATTTTAAAAGATTCTCAAAACTCCCTTCTATTTAAACAAAAATATATGTTTTTTGGTGTGTTTTTATTTTTCAAGTTGCAAAAGAAAATAATAATAAAAAAAAGAAGAAAAAGAATTTAAAAAGAATGATTTGTGGTTTTAATCTTAAAAATCAATTTTAAGATTAAAATGGTAAATGTTTATGTTTTATTCTTGATTCTATTTTTAGTCGAAGTATGTTTTATGTTTTTAATTTTAATTAATTTGAAAAAAAATTAATTAAAAGGGTTTAATTAAGAGAATTTGAAAACATTAAGAAAAAAGGATTAAATTGAAAAGAATGAAAAGAAGTTAGGAAAATTGGAAAACAAAAGAAAGAAAGGAAGGGCTTGATTGCAAACGGATAGAAAATTCCGTGGGCCAAAGTCTAATTTCCGGAAATACTGGGGAGGAAAGCGTGGATCTGGAAACTGAGGGTCGAAACGACGTGTCATTTCGACCAAACGGCGAGACGCGGAAGAAGAGGAAGCTGCTGCGTTTAATCAAAACGCAGCAGACGACTTGTCGTTTTGAAGACAGAAAAAGCAAAAAAAAAATAAAAGTGAAACGCAGTGTTTCGATAATTGAAGCAAACAGAAAAACAAACGAAGATGAAGATTAAACAGAAGAAGCTAAATAGAGGGAAATCGAAATCAAACAGAAGAAACGTGAGAACCCTAACAGATTTGGGGAAAATGAAATCAAACAGTAATCTAACGAAGAAATTAAAACGAGAAATCAACAGTGAAAGGAGGAAAGAGAGTCAAACTTTGATCGAGACAGAAAGTGGGAAGTGAAAGAAAAATTGGAAGAAGTCAGACGAAGAAAACGTGTCGCAGGGACTCTTCGACGGCTGCAACCAGAAGGCGACGTGGCCAGAGAGACACCACGAGGGCTTCCCTTGAAAAGGGAAGTGCAGAAGCTTTCGAAAGGAGGCTTCTAAACAGAGAGGAGAAGAGAGGATTTTCGAAAATCAGGGGGAGAGGAAAAAACCATCTAAAAATCTGTAAGCTTTTCTGTTTAGATTTAGGGCTTCTATTCTTTGATTTCTCTTCAATTTCTGTCTATAATTTGGGGGTCGAGAGTAGATTCTAGGGTTTTCAGGAATTGGGATTTCTGTAATTGGGAATTAGGGATTTTCAATTTAGGAATTGGGAATCAGGGTCTCTGTAAATTGGGGCTTCGAAATAGAAATTAGAATTAGGAATTTGTTCCTGTTGCTGTAAACAATATACAATTGTAATGATTCTGGAAAATCAATAAAAGATTGAAAGCTTTCTTTGAGGTATTCCTTCTTCTCTTTTCTGTTTCTATTTCGATTTCAATATGAATGGTATCTATTGGGAACCAGATTGAGTATTTGCTTCTTGTTGTTTCTGTGTTGAAGATTAAATTTGAATATGCTGAGTTTATAAATGTTATTTGAGCTATAATATTGTTGCTTCTTTTCTGCATCTTGTCTCTGGTTGTTCTGTAATGCTTCAAGTTTGTGTCTCTGTGATGTATAATTGGGTTTTCTGGTTGTTGAATGTTAGGATGATTTAGGCTTCAAGTTAAGCATTCTAGGTCTTCCCCTTGACCAGCTCCTGCACTATACTGTTGTCATTGATGTTTCTGCTTAGTTGAGTTTCTGCTCCAGAAGCCATGTGAGTCTGGAATGTTGTTTGAAAACTTGTATTGTTTTCCTTTCCATATAGCTTCATTCTGCCTCTTCTTCAGTTTTCAGGCTTCTGCCTTGTTTGTTTCCTCAGTTTGAACTCATGTTTCAGTCAGCTGTTCCTGTGTTCAGTGTGTTGTTTGTGTCAATGGAATGCCATTAAGGGCTAGCTTCTCTCTTTCTGTCGACTGTAACCCTACTATATGCTTGTTTGGTATCTTCTGTTTTCTGCCTTGTCATAATCCTACTGCTTGCAAAGCGCTTCCCTTTGTGTATTATGGTTTGTTGCCCATATGTTGTTGAGAATTTTGTAATGAAGCATGTAAAACATTGAGAACCTGGCATTACATCATTTTGTCTAGAAATGTATAGTTGTCATTAGTATTGTGTGGCTCTAGAAGGCATTCTGTCCTGTGGTTAGAGCTTAGTAGGTCAGCAGAGCTTGTTAGCTTCTGTTGTCATTGGTGCTGATTGTGAGCAGAGTTTGTGCATGCAATTTAATCACTTCATGCCTGTTAGTTCATTTTCCATAAACAGTCTGCAGCTATGTTCTGTACTGATTCAAATTGCTTAGGGTTTTGCTCAACTCTTTATGCATGAACATGGTTATCGAGGGTGAATTTGTTGCATGATAACGGGACAGTTTTGGGGAAAAATTATATGTGAGGGGCAGATTGGTAATTTGTTCATATTAGGAGGGTAAAAAAGGAAATTTTACATATTGTTGCTTATGTTGAATGTTTGTGCATATTTTATGTATTGTTTGGTCATTTGGCATGAAATGAAATTAATTTGCTTGATTATGAAATGAAAATAAGTTTGGGGGCAAAATTGTAATTTTCCCAAACTTCGAGGACCAAAACTGTACTTTTCCACTTTTGGGTCAAATTGTCAATTTGATGTATTTTGTATGCATATAAACTGTTTTGATGTTGATTTTGCAAAGAAAATGAGTTTGGGGGCAAAATTATAATTTTTCCAAACTTCGGGGACCAAAATGGTAATTTTCCAACTTTGAACCAAATTGATAATTTGGCATGCTTTGAATGTTTGTAAACTGTTTATGGGTTAGTTTTGTAATAAAAATAACTTTTGGGGCTGTTTTGTAATTTTGCAAAATATGGGTGCTAAAATGTAATTTTCCATATTTTGCATCTAATTTTCAAATTGATATGTTTTGCATGTTTTATGTGTTGTTTTATGTTGTTTAAAATGTTTTTGGCCTAAAATGATAATTTTCCCTCCCGGAGGACCTTTTTGTAATTTTGTAAAGTCCGAGGACTAATTTGTAATTTTTCGTACTCTACCTTTAATTGCTAATTTTGGGCGTCGGGATTTAATTCGGGGATTAAACCGGGTAGTATGTAATTTTTTAGGAATCGTTTGTAATTATTTTCTCCGGAAATCAGAGAAAGAATATTTTCGACTAAGGGTTGTTTATTTCTGCAATTTAAATTTTCGCGATTTACCGCTTTCGTAATTGTGTTTGTACAAACGATTTAAATCACCGATTTATGAACATCGCTAGTTGTTTTTCAAAATAATAAGTCTTAACTTTGAATTTTTCGGAAAATCAAAATTGGTTTCACAGGCCGGTAAATCCAGGCGTTAGTCGAAATGAAATTTCGACTAACGTACCTTACCCGCTTACCTTTGAATTTCTGGTTCGGATTTTTCCTTATCCAAAATAAAAACCGAGATAACTTTTTTTTTGGTTTTCTTAAAAAATGGTTCCCGAAATCGGTGGCGACTCAAAATAAATTTTAAGACCAACAAGTTCGGCACTGCGACCGAAAAATTGCTTTATCGCCCTGTTTTTCGAAAAGAAAATTTTGTAAATCTTTCCGGCTTCCCGAAACAAGCCGGGCGAGGGCCGACCCGTTGGCGGTGAAAACCGGGCCGTCAATAGTTTGGCGAATCCACTAGGGATTTTACAGTCAAATCTCTGTTTTTCTCACTAAATTTTTCGACTATAAATAACGGGTAAACTCATTTTCAAAACAAACCGAATTGGTTTTCCGATTTAAAGTTAAGACTTTTTGCAAAAATAAATCGCTCGGTGATTTTTGTTGTAACACCTCTTACTATAATCCTATGTCATAAAACAGACCATTTTTTTTAACATACGTCAGATGACGTTACTACCAATTATATCTTTCAAACATATATATATATATATATATACATATATACATACATATACCAATCACATATATATAGCATGTTATTATACAGACATCATTTCTTTAAACCTATTAAGGATTTATTTGGCCATTCACAGAACTATAAACATTATAGGCATATATAACATTTTACATATGACAACATATGGATGTACCATTAGTTGATCCAAAAGTTATAAGCATAACATTACTTAATTACATGCCAAAAACTACATAATATTATGTTTACAAAACAAAGCAACAACATGCTATATGCAACATATTCACTACGAACGGTGAGAGGAGAGAGGCCTAGAATTCCTGCTGGACCGACCTGTACAAAAGTGAGTGAAGCCTCAGTACCTCACTCGGACTGCAGACCTGAAACATATGTTGCGATTTTGATGAGTCGCATACTCAGTATATGTAAACCACATTTAACAATAAGCACATAAAAGCAATAATATCATATAAAGCCACAACATTAAATTATAAATATCAAACCTGTTTTATCATGACAGCACCTCTGCCATATATCCATTTCTGTGATATAATCATCACTACTATATAACCACAACGGTTATATAATCCACATTTCTATATACCAACTTTACCATATAATCACTTTCAATATATAAACATCTAATTATGCAAAATGTGTTATATGTCATGTAATTCTTTTTATTGTTTGGTTGTGATTATCGACTCAGCGATTTGCCCCGGGAATTTCACCCATAT
>CANUEY010023369.1:0-54960 GCA_948099555.1 Croton setiger | reverse complement strand
TGCATTTATGATATTATTGCTTTGTTATATGGCATAGTTTGCACTTACTGAGTTCGCAACTCATTAAATTGCCTTTACATGATTCCAGGTTTTCTCTAGGAGCATCTGCAGCGTCAGTTCTGTCAATCCTACCTCTGGGTCAGTCAGCTGAAGCTTAGGATCTCTCTCTCGCATTTCATTATTAAAATCATCTTATCATATAGATGTTGTTTGTTATACGGTTTGTAATTTATTAATAATGTTCATGATTAAAAGAATATATATATTATAGTAAACAAGATATGACATGACATATGCATGGTGAAGGTTATTGCATTCTATGTAGAGATATTATATGTTATAAATGCTTAAATGTCTATGTTGCTCATACAATAGATCTCTGTGAAGAGTTATTGTACAGACATGCTTTTGTGACATGATGAATGTTTTGATATATGGTTGATATATGTAAAGCATGTTATGTTTGAATATGCTTATAGTATAGAGAATAACATGATTAACCACAGATAAAGATAAAAGAAAAGAGATGTCATATATTATACAAGTATGATTTGAATGACATGATTATGTACGTTATTATAGTTTAATATATGTTTAATAGAGAGGCCATATATTATACATGGGTGATGTGAATGACATGTTCATGTATGTGTTATATATATTAAAGACATTAACATATTTAAGAAAAGTATGCAACATGTTAATTGTGTAAAAAAAATATAGCATGTTTTATCACATAAGAGTATAAGTAGAGGATGTGACATTTTTGGTATCAGAGCTGGTCTACGACCCCACAGGGCGTAGTTTTATACGTAGTCTTGAATGCATTTGCATACAGAGTATGAGCATATTTACATAAATAGAGACATGTTATATGATCATGAGTTACATGCATTATCGAGGAGAGAGAATTCGGCTGACCAAGAGTACTCCAATGGAGTAACCATTTCAATTACATTCACTTGTATATGGAAACAAGTGGTTATAGAGTTCAGTTATTTGAATGAAATTGAGAAGTTTTAGCAGTGGTGAACTTTTTGGGTAGTTTATCGACTACTATAGAATTATTTTGTCATAAAGATGTTAAGATTTGATTGAATATGATTGAATTTAGATATTTGAGAAAGAGTCTATTTGAAAAGATTAATGAAATGATTATGTGAAACCAGTGAAAATTGTTATAAACCGTAAGTGAATTGGTTATTCCATAGTAAATAATTGTTGATTTTGTTGAGTGCTTTTTATGAATTTGCTAAGTAATGTTAAAAAAACAGGAAATAAATAAGGAAATAAATGTAATGAGACATGACTTTTGAAAAGAAAGATAGTAAACTCATGGAGTTAATTGATAAAAGAATAGTGTTTGTTGATTTTAATTTGAATGTTATGATAAGTCTACCCCTGTTGAACGTTTGATGTATAGCTTGGCATGTTATTGTTATTGTTAATGCCTGATGAAACTACCTTGTCCTATTTTAAGTTTTCATTTCTGCTAGAAAAATTCATCTTTCTTATGCTATTTATGGCATTTTCAATATTTTGTTATAAATTTGCTATGAATATCATTTGGATGAGAAACTATTGTTGTTCATAATTCTCCATGTTCCTAGGATTTTCCAAATTTGAAAATCACTTTCCATTATGGTTTGCCTCTGTTGAATCATATTTAATCCATTTGTTAATTGAGTAAACAAAATTGGATAAATAAAATTCATAACCATAATATTTGTTGCTTTACTCCTGTTGTGTGATCATAGTAAATTAAATTGAATTGTGAGGATTGCATGATAAATTCCGGGTTCAATATGTGAATATTAATTTTTGATGTCTGGAGAATAAATGCAGCTGTTACATTTGATTTATTTTTATATATAATAGATTTGAATCCTGGTTTTACTATTTCATGTTGGTTTGCATCTCTATTTGGGAGTATATCCTAATTTGGTTACAGGATGCAAGTAGATCTGCTAATGTTGTTAAATAACAATATAATTTAGGGTTCTGCAATTTATGATTCAAACTAATGTTCATAATTTGGGCTTAAGATGATGTTGGAACTTCAGTGTCATTGATTGTTGGCTTCTGTTTATTGAACTCAAAGAATGTTGAGATGCTTTAATTGTCAATTCCATTGCTTTTTATTGTTGTTATTGTTTATAGTTTGGTTCTGAATTCTTAAATCGTTTTCTGAATTAGGACGCAAATTCACTACAATTTTATAACCGACTTCCCCCGTTGCTAAATTGGTTGCAAAAATAGTAATCCATTATTATCAGTTACAAAAAGCGGGTACATTATTTTTGTTTTCTTAATGCACGTTGTTATGCATTACTTAAAAAACAAGTGGCAAATACTCGATTATAATAAAATATTCACACTAAATATATATCCAAAATACAACGGTTAGTTGTCTGAGTAGCAGTTTATAAAACATTAATCACTACCCGTTAAACGTTAAGGGGTTAACTTTTTATAAAATGCTATTATAACCTATAAAAAAGAATGTTTAGCGTTTTATCTAATTAAACCACTAATCACTACTTTAACCAATATTATCATCCTAAATTAGATGATAAATTAAGCGTGTCACTCACACGTATTCAAAGTATGACATTTAACTCATTCCAATTCACTTGAAAGATAAATGAGGTGGAGCCTAACTTTCGAATTGCTTGATAAACAAATTGAATATTGAAATATAAATGCAATAGTTTTTGAAAAGACACAATCGTAAAAACTTAAAATTTTGTTTAATTTAAAAGTCCATTTTTTAAAACCAAAATCATTTTAAACAAAAAATTTAATTTTTCTAAGTTTGTATTTCTTATTTATCTCTTATAAGAAAATAATGATGTACTTCAATTCTATTCTATGATCTATAAGTTATTAATATTAACATATTGCTATGTTAAAGTTTTTGCTTGATATTGCAGAGGTTTTGGCTCTAAGGCATTGCTTAGTTTGTGCTAAAGAGATTAACAGATTGTCAACTTTTGTTTTTTCTATTAATTCTTCTTTACAAGATAAAAGTTTGGTTTGATTGTGAGGCTATTTTGTTGTCTATGTGGGATATTAAAATTTTTTAAATTAGGGTCACATTAATAGGTATATAATTTGCTAGTTTGAGATTTTATTCGTCACAATAGATTTCACTTGCGGTGAATATTCCTGATATATTATTTGATTATTATACTAAAAAATAATAATATAAGTATTTTTATCTTAAATAAATAGAATATAAATTAAAAAGTATTATCTAAAAGATTTCAACTTATTAGATATGAATTATTATATCTATATATATATATTTAAAATTAAATTAATATTTATTGTAAATATAAATTCAAATACATCAATTAATTGTAAATTTATAAAAAATTTTTTGTTCCTTCAAAAATTAACATTTTATGGGTCTAATTTGGCAATACAATAGAATTTTTCTATATTCATATGCATACACTATCGCCATGGATTTGTTCTGCTTAATTTCTTCCAAAAAAATTGAATTTTCGGACTGTATATACCTTAGCTCAATCGTATATATTTAGCAGGTTTAAGATTTTGAAAATTTTTTCTAGTAGGAAATCATTCTTTGGTGAAAATCTAAAATAAATTGTTAATTATATGTGCATAATTTAAAGTCCAAGATTTTTTTCAAGAACTGGAGAACCTTTATTTACTTTGTGTATTGCGAAAAATAAAATATATTTTTTAATTATTTTCATTTTTTTTATTGGCTGGATATCCTGTTAAGTAAATATTTCATATATACGGGATAAAAAATTTAAATATTCAGTTAGAAGAATGTATATTTTTGCATGGAATTATTAACAGGAGTGATTTGTGAAATTGGTAGAAGGTCAAAGACTGTTAATTTGGTTACAAATGGGAGGATGTCCATAACCCAAACTCCCTAAATATGTGATTCTTTGTTATGGTTAGCATTTTGCTAGTGGATTAGTATAAAAAGGAAAGGAAAGAACACTGTCAAATCGTCGAAGAAGATTTAAATCTTCTTCCATAGGGACAACCAAGAATAAATATATGCATTCATATACATATATTTTCAGTTATATATAAATATATATAGAAAAGGAAAGGAATATACACATATAAATATATATATTAGAAGGGGTTAAAAAAAGGGGGGTTCGAAGAGATGGCTGGGGTGATGTTTATAGCATTTTTATTGCTTGGAGCAATTATAGGGGTTCATAGTGAAGACCCTTATTTGTTTTATACATGGAACATCACCTACGGCACCTTATCTCCTTTGGGAATTCCCCAGCAAGTTATTCTTATCAATGGTGAATTTCCAGGGCCTGTCATCAATTCTACAAGCAACAACAATGTTGTCGTTAATGTGTTCAATAACATCGACGAGCCATTTCTTTTGACATGGTAAATTCATTTCATGTTTTAATGTTATCTACCTCTCTCTTTCTGGATTGTTTGAATTGATTTTGTTTTGTTTTGTTGCAGGAGTGGTATTCAACAAAGGAAGAACTCATGGCAAGAAGGTATGCTTGGTACAAACTGTCCAATTCAGCCTGGAACAAATTATACTTATAAATTTCAAGTGAAGGATCAGATTGGTAGCTATATGTATTACCCAAGCACTGCCCTCCACAAGGCAGCTGGAGGTTTCGGCGGCCTCCATATATACAGCCGTTTACTAATCCCTGTTCCTTATGCTGATCCTGAGGATGATTACACTGTCATCGTCAACGACTGGTACACTAAATCCCACAAAGCTCTAAGATCAAACTTGGACAGTGGACGCCTCAACGGCAGACCTGATGGTGTTCTAATCAATGGTAAGAATGCAAAGGGAGATGGCAAAGATGAGCCTCTCTTCACAATGAAGCCTGGAAAAACATACAAGTACAGGTTTTGCAATGCAGGACTCAAGACATCTATTAATGTCAGAATGCAAGCCCATAGCATGAAGCTTATCGAAATGGAAGGCTCTCATGTTGTTCAAAACGTTTATGAGTCTCTTGATATTCATGTCGGACAATGTCTTAGCGTTCTTGTAACAGCAGACAAAGCACCTAAGGATTACTACCTTGTCGCTTCCACACGATTCCTGAAGAATGCCCTGACAGCTAAAGGCATCATTAGATACACTAATTCAAACGGCGCAAAAGCATCACCCGAACTTCCTGAGGCACCTGAGGGATGGGCTTGGTCATTGAACCAGTTCCGTTCTTTTCGATGGAATCTCACAGCAAGTGCTGCTAGGCCAAACCCACAAGGGTCTTACCATTATGGTTCAATCAACATAACTCGTACTATTAAACTCGTTAATTCGGTGAGTCAGGTGGGAGGGAAGCTTCGGTATGCTATCAATGGTGTTTCTCATGTAGACCCAGAAACCCCACTAAAGTTTGCAGAATATTATGGTGTTGCAGACAAGGTATTTAAATATAACATAATTCAAGATGATCCACCAGCAACAATCAACAAGGTTGTGACACAGCCTAATGTTCTGAACATGACCTTCAGAAATTTTGTGGAAATTATATTTGAGAATCGGGAGAAGAGCATGCAGTCATGGCATTTGGATGGATATTCCTTCTTCGCAGTGGCGTAAGAAATGTTCTTAGATATAATAGTAGCATTTCTATCTCTTTAAATCAATTCTGACTTTTTTTTTTTTTGATTGAACAGAATAGAACCTGGAACATGGAGTCCTGAGAAGAGGAGGAACTACAATCTACTCGACGCGGTGAGCAGAACAACAGTGCAAGTATTCCCAAAATCATGGGCAGCAATTCTGTTGACATTTGATAATGCTGGAATGTGGAATCTGCGGTCGGAGCTGTGGGAGAGAACATATTTGGGACAGCAGCTTTATGCAAGTGTTCTTTCTCCTGCAAGATCTCTTAGAGATGAGTACAACATACCTGACAATGCTTTGCTTTGTGGAATCGTTAAATCCATGCCCATGCCCCCTCCTTACACTATCTAATTTCTTACTTTCAACTCCATTATTTATTTTATGTGTTAGCCCTTTCCACCATATATTTGCAACAACAGACCTTTATTTCATTTGGTTTGGCCCTTTTTATGTAATACTATAGTGTTTCTACATTCATTATGTAAAACTTATTTTTTATGTAATATACTTTAGTGTTTCTACATTCATTATGTAAAACTGATTTATTTAATAGATTATTTTTTGTATTTTTATTCCCCAACAATAATTAAATCAGATCATTCACAAAAACAATAGCAATAACAAACTTTTGGCATTTAAAACATCTAAAATGAGATTTTAACTCTTCCTTTAGCTTTGCAATATTTAACGGTTCATACGTCTAGTGCATGTTCATGTTGTATTTTTGTTGATTCACAATAAATTCATAACTTATTTTGAAGGTATATAAGTCTTTAAATAAAGTAAAAAAAAAAAAAAGTCAATTAATATAATCAAATTTTGTATTAAAACAATTAATAAAAAATTATAAAAACATTAATGCAATAAACTTTAAATTAAATAATAAAATTATAAAATCATAGTAAAATTTTAAAATAAAACTTTAAATGTAAAAAAAAATAATATGTAAGAAGAAATAAAATAAAAATATAAGTTTTATTCGTATCAGATATTTTTTTTAATATTCCCATTCTATAATATTTTTTGAATTGTTAATGAATCGAATCGTATTAATTTATTTCCAAATTGTATAAATTTAATGTAAAAATGAATTATCATAAATTTGTATCAAATCGTAAGATTTGAATGGTAAATTTCAAAATTCAAATGTTGTTGTTTTAGCACTAAAATCGCGTAATTTGGATTTCGAATTTCGGTGTTTTAGTGTCATTGTAAAGAATTTTTAGTTAACCAAATATTGTGGTCAAGTAAATCAAAAGTCAGGTAAATAAAGTTGTCCATCTGTTAGCTAACACCTCCTTTTTTAATGCTCCTCATATTTGGATGTTATCTGAATAATTTGTAATTTGTTGAATTTCTATTCTATTAGTTAATAAAAATTTTTGTCCTCTGTTTGGAAAAAAAAAAAAAGACATCTAAAACGAAAGAAAAATGTTATTCTAAAATGAGAATATTACAGTTTGTTATTTGAAAGAATTATTATCGCTCAGTTTGATCATTCAACTCCCTAAAATAACAATTTTGTTTGGTTAAATCAATCTCTAAGCTTGAAACTTTCTGGGATATGAATTACTGTGTGTAAGATCAAAATCAAGTTTGGGCGACCAAAAGGTATAAATTGATATTGTCATTTATGTCAATCGAAGAAAGCGGTGCATAATCAATGAGTACTGTTGGAGAAAAGCTGTTTTGGTTACTTTCACGCTGCTCCAATCTCAAACACATACAACAAGCACATGGTTTCATGGTTTCCACAGGTCTCCATCACCACAACTTCATTCATACCCGATTCATTACTGCTTCTTCTTCTCTTGGCCACTCTCTTTACGCTTACTCAGTGTTCACCCATAAACCAACTCCACCTGATATCTATCTTTATAACACTATGATCAGGGCTCTACACCCTCAAGCTGCCATCTTTCTTTTTAACAATATACAAGCCGCTGGATTGCGACCCGACTCTTACTCATTCCCTTTTACGTTGAAGGCTGTTGGTAAATTGGCTGCAATAATAACAGGAAAGCAAATTCATTCTCAGGCTATTGGGTTTGGCTTGGATTGTAATGTTCATGTTGCTACAGCTCTGATTCAGATGTACTGTTCTTGTGATTGCATTTCTGATGCTCGCAAGATGTTTGATGGAATGTGCGATAGAATAAGGGATGTGGGTTTTTGGAATGCTATGATAGTGGGTTATGGTAAGATGGGTGACATGGAAAATTCTCGATTTCTGTTTGATTTTATGCCTGAAAGGAATTTGATTTCTTGGACGGCTTTGATTTCCGGATATGCTCAGATTAATAGGCCTCACGAATCAATTGGCGTGTTTCGGAGAATGCTGGCTGAAAATGTGGAGCCTGATGAAATCACAATGCTGGCTATGCTTTCGGCTTGTGCTGATTTGGGTGCTTTGGAATTGGGGGAGTGGGTTTGTAACTACATTGACAAACGTGGATTGAATAGAACTGTTTCTGTTAGTAATGCAATTATAGACATGTATGCAAAGTCAGGGAATATCAAAAGGGCATTAGAAATATTTGAGAATATGAAGCATAAAAGTATTGTAACATGGACAACTATGATTGCTGGTCTAGCTTTGCACGGACTTGGTAGAGAAGCTCTTGCAATGTTCTCTCGTATGGAAAGGGATAGAGTTAAGCCTAATGATGTAACTTTCCTTGCTCTCCTTTCTGCTTGCAGCCATTCTGGATTGGTTCAAATTGGCCGTTCATTTTTTAGCAATATGAGATCAAGGTATGGGATTGAACCAAAGATTGAGCACTATGGCTGCTTTATAGATATACTTGGGCGTGCTGGTTACCTTCAAGAGGCACAGGAACTGCTCAGAAAGATGCCTTTTGAGCCAAATGCAGCAATATGGGGATCTCTTCTTGCTGCTGCAAATACTCATGCCGATGAGATTCTTGGAGAGAGAGCATTGCAGAATTTAATAAAATTGGAGCCCAATAACAGTGGAAGCTATGCACTTTTATGTAATTTATATGCCTCTTTTGGTAGGTGGAAAGCATCTAGAATGGTAAGGATGGCGATGAGAGAAAAAGGTGTGAGGAAGATGTCGGGTGGAAGTTTCATTGAATTGAATGATAAAATTAATGAATTTATTGCAGGGGAGGCATCGCATCCTAAGTGTGATGAGATATATGAAGTTCTAAGGAATATAAATAGGCAGCTGAGACTTGATCAGCATTTGAAAATAGAATATGACGGGCTGCTATCTCCTGATGGGTAGAATGCAATGTTACATTGCTTCAAGAGCTACTTCTGCTAGCAGTTGGTAATTGGATGCTGGGACCCACCTAAGATGCTTCATTACCATGAATTTCCCTCTTGAATGGCCAATTGCTTAACTTGCAAGTAAGTGTTTCTTTCTTTTGGACATGGATAATTTCACTTAAGATCATCAACCTCATTGAAGGGTTTAGGATGTGATTAATACTGATGTATTCAGGAACAAATTGCACCTTACAAAGCCTATTCTTGGCCTAATATCCTTTGGATGAAAGAACGATCAAAGCTTCATAATATCTTCCCATCTCACTGGTGAGGTATGCCTTTCTAAAAGTAAAATCCTCTTATGCTTCTGGTAGATTTTCATACAAACATATAATCTCCATCTTGTTCTTTATTCTGGCTTTAGAATTTAGGTATTATGCTAAATGATATCTGATGTGTTGGGAACTAAGTCTCACGTCAGATTAAAATAAAGTATGTAAAGGACTTATATAAAGGAATGAGTATTCGAGTTAGCACAAGCCAACTGGTTTTTGTGCAAGATGAGTTCCAATGCTCGTCCCTCATAAGCCCACATTTGTGTGGACCTTTGGACTTTAACATGGCATCAGACCTTGGAACCTAATTGGTTAGGCCATATGTTCGCAAATGTCAATCGGCCTGTTAAAGAACTTATGAAGATGGGTATTGGACTTAGCATTAGCTAAAATATTGATTTTTTAGAAGATGAGCTTTGATGCTCATCCCTTATAAATTCACATTTGTGCATTCCCATGATGGAATTCACAAAATAACAAATTATAGTGGAAGATTAGAAAAAGATAGAACATTCTGTCCAGTTAATGTTCTAACAAGTAAATTCCATGAGAACTGATGCCACACATTTGTTAATAAGAACCTGTTAATAAAAAGGGACAATCAAAATAGTAAAATAAAATTGAAAGCCAATATGAGAAAAAGTAATTCTTACACATACTCAAAGAACTGAGATTTGAGTGGGCAGCCTCCTCCTTTTATCACTGATCTTAATTATACTTTCTCCTTTCTTTGTATATTTACCTCTTTTGATAAAAGGAAATGGTCTGTAACTATTTTTAGCACACAAGAAAAACAAGATCTGAAACCTTGAAGATATGAATACTGATTCAAAGTAAAAATTTCTTACAAAGATTCAAAAACTTACAGCATTTACCTGCAATCTTAGTTATTTTATTAATGTTCATTTACATTGTATAATTTAGAAACATATACATATATAAAGAATCAACAGCACAACAATTATATGCACAATCATGGCTCTAGAATAACAATCTTCCTCTTGGACCATATAAATAAACATGCAGTGAACATATGTACAGAAACCAATAGCTGTCTAATAATCTGGGCCATATTGAAAATTTGGCATCCTCTTGCTTTCTGGATAAATATTTTAGCTATTGAAGATGGAGCAGATTTTGCAATAGCTTTCATGTGTGGCTGCCATAGAGGGTCCATATGTCATGTATATAAAGCCATGAAAAGCTTACTAATTGCATGGAGCATTACTTAATCGGGATGAAGTTTAAGATTGAACCCTGGAAAAGATAGAATGCTACAATTGTAAGCTTTTGTGGCATTCCACTTGCATCTTACGCTTCCCCCATAACCACGCAAAAAAATTGGCAAGTCTTTCATCCTTTGGTGTTGCTTCAAAGCATTAAACTGTAAAAGAATTCTTGCTCATATCCCAGGTTGTAGAACCCCAATCCTAGAAGTGCAATGGCAAATACAGTCTCAATTTTCTGTTTAAGCATTTGGCATATTCCTGAAAAGAAAAGCAGTAAAATAAAATATTGAGATGGTTTACAACACTATTAAAGTTCAATAACCACAACAAGCCATAAGTCATCTTGTCTAATGTCCAGTTTTTGTGCAAGTTTGCTGAAACTGAATTTTCTTTCCTTGTATGTTTTGCCTTTATATGGGAGAGGGTTGGCTAATAGTTAAATGGGAGTAGCAGATTTAATGAATATGAAACTATTTGGTTCTAAACTAAAAGGTTTTACCTCTGGCCTGTGGTTCCTCTTGAGTCATATGAGTGTGCTTGTTTATATCCAGTTCGGAATAGTTCACAAATAAGGCCCTTTGTGATCTCTTGTTGAGCACATCATGTCTTCTTTCTTTTGCTGAGGTTTGAATAGCGGAATCGATGTGTTTCCTTTGACAAACTTCCGCAATAGTTTCATTGGACACGTGATGACTGAAGGATTCGACTTCTAATATGGAAGCAGAGTCATCAGAATCCCATTTTGAGTAAATGATACTGCTATCTAAATCAGATTGCAGAACATCAAAATATTCATTATTCTTTAACTGGAAATTATCTAATATTTGTTTTTTGCTGATAACTTTCTCCATGATGGACAATGCTTGGTTATGATCCTTGTGGTTGCCAAATCTTTGACAATAGACATCTTCTTGAGAAACAATGCTCCATTCTTCATCCTCTTTTGATGAACTATCAAGAGAATCCTGTGTTTGAATTATTTTCTTTTCTTCTGTTGTCTGAGTTATGGAACTGAAATCAGATCTTCCATCTTCAGTGAATAAATCCTGCAACGTTATGGCTGGTGTGTGAATCCCTACTTCTGATGCTGTCCTGGAAGTTACTGGTTTATCCTTTTTAGTGTGTTTCACGTCCTTCCATATTCTCGGATCACGCAAACTATGTTCTTTGGCATCAAAAGCCTCTTTTCCCCTGATCTGGTCATTATGTTTATGTTTTTTCTCAGGCTTTGGAATAGCTAAGACCCGCTTTCTTCTGTGAGTATAACCACTCTTGTTGCTTTCATTCTTCTGCAGATGAAGCCAATTGTCAACCTTTGAAAATTGGTTGTAATTACTCATGGCTGTCTGTCTGTTGTTGTACTCTGAGATGTGAGTAATGTCAGACTTCTGACTAGCTGAGCTCCTTAGCACATTTTCTTGTTCTTGGACATCCACCATTTTAATATCACTTTCCATTGTGTCTTGGCTGTATTCTGTTGCATTATCAGCACTGTCTCTCCTGTCTAATCCCATTATACAGCTTGCTCTGGAAATACTATGTTCCGATTTGTGATCTGGATGATCCTTTACAGGAAGAGCCACTGACTCAGCGTACTGAGATGATGGCTTTCTCCTTTTTCCAGAGACTGGAACTTTCTGTTCTGAAATCTGGTGACTTGTCCCTGATTTTTTTCGGCTGCATATGGTAGGCCTCATAAATCTGGGTAACTTTGTAATGGGAGCTGCTGTGGTATACCCAGCCTTGTTCTTTGTAAGTGGTTCTTCCATAAAACAATAAGCCTCAAGTTGGTCTTCAGAAGATGGAGCTTCTCCTGTTAGATTTTCTAATGTCTTATTCAGTTTCAAAACTTCTCTTCTAACATTGAGCTGCTCAACTTCAATCTCTGTAATCCTTTGCTGGAGATTCGCCATTGCTTCTTCCTTCTGCACTCTTACTTCCTGATTTCAAAACTAACGTCATTGGTTAGTATCTTATAAGTGATAATTTCTGTTTTCTATAATTGCTGTCTGATTTTGGTGTACAGCACTTTGTGATTCACTTTAATATCTTGCACTTTTATGTTTTACTTGATATATATAGAGTTGCACTCTTCATAATTTATGTATCTTAAAAGCTTATTTCCTTTCTTAACGTTGTCTATCTTGATCAAATTAACAACAATGTGCTTGTACTTGGTGCTTCTATGGTTGAATTTGAATTACAAAGTTATGCAATGTAATGTTTTAAATAAAGTATTATGTTTACTTACTATTGTATCCTCATTGCCTAGGTGAATGCTTTTTGCCCTTGTTGCAAAATTTAAAGAACATACAGTCTCACATATATCTTCTTCTTTGGGACTGACATGAACCAGCATCAATGTTTTGGAATCATCACCTGAACATAACAAGATGAAGAGCTAAGAAAGAATATTTAGCTTGGGGCATATAAATCCCTTTATATGCTAGAGTACCCAAGAAAGAAATAATCTGAAATGTGAAAATTTTCCTTCCATGATAATGCAGTATTTGGAACAATATTTTATCATCTAGAATTATGAGGAATTATTGTGCTCTAAGCTGTTATGCTATAACATAGTTTGAACCCTTCTTTTGGAAACATTGAAGTAGAACACAAAGCTTACTCTAGGATTTCGTCGTGGGATATGAAAGATCCGGTGTGGTATTTTGTTGGATTTTTGTCCACTTGTTTTCTTTTTGGAATGAAATCTGGTTTTAATATAATATTAAGGTTGACATCAATATTTATCATCTAAATCCATGCTGGTTTAGAATATCAAAATAGAATTCATTTGCATTGCAATTCCAGTTTCACAATGAACTAATGGGTCCTTAAGATTACCACGTAAAAGGCAAGATATAAGAACAGGATTACCTACCAAGAGAATCTTTAAGAACTTGTGTTAATTTGCTGTTCCTGCCAAAAGTACAAAGCTGTAAGTTTAGTTTCCTCTATGACGCTGAAGGAACCCGCATTAGCTAGCTAAAGTGATCATTTGTTGAGATGCAGTTTAGACAAGAAATGATGTTTTATGTATGCGAATCTCGAGATTGCAGCAGAATTTTTATTTGTTCACTTTTCGATGCTGAGAATGTTCAGGGAGCAATGATTGTTTCTAAGTGCTGTCCTATTTAAAATGTTTTGAGCTTGTTTTCTTTTCTACTAATGAATTTCATCAGGTGTACATATACGTACCTGTAAGGTATGTGACGCTTCTTGCTTTGGAGGGCATTGATAACATCTCCAAGTGCAGAAAGTGACAAATTAATAGCTTTTCCTTCATCAAGTCTTCTTCCCCATGCCTTTGTCTTGAGCACACGCTCACTTCCTCCAAGGTCAACTAACCAGATCTTGTTTGTTGCCCTACGCCTCTCAGGAGCATCAAAGCAAGTTATTGATATCCGTATCATGCTGTTGGAGTGTTGATAAAATAAAAATGGTGAATGTTAGGGAAATTGCCTTGATTATTATGTTTTTCATGATTTACTAGAGTTAATTCTAAACTGAATGGACAAGCAAACTCTCAATCAGGTAAATTCATTACCAATGGGAGCGGCTTGACGTTGTGTTGGAGTTTGTAGAGGCAGTTGATCTGAAACGGCACCCTAATCTGTACAGCCGCAAAGCCTGGTGGAAATCATTAACTTGAATTGACACAAGGTTTTCTATTTCAACTCCGCCCTCTACTCCTGTTTGAATTGAAAGGCTGAACATATACTGAATTACATTTAGCAGGTCGTTTTAAGGCAAATAAGTTAAAAATTGTGCATATACTACTCTGCTCTGGCCAAATGCATAAATTCGCTCCTGAACTTCACATGAAAAGTCTTTTGGCACCTCAAATTTTGTACTTTTGAAAATTATAGATTTCGCATTGCACACTTCTTACAAAATCAAAGCAATAATTTGTAAATCTTTTATTTTTATACGTAAAATATGGATTTGGTGTGTCGTTTGAATTATTAATTTTCATACTCATCATTTTTCAGCAAGTGCTTAATCATGATGAAGTAAATGGTTACTATCAGTTGCTTGCTTGAATCATTTAATATACACAATTTATTAGTTCCGGCGTTTATTGAGTTTGTTAAAAAAAATTGAGTTGAAATAAAAATTGAGTGAATTCATGCATTTACCCATTCTGTTGCCTGTTCTTTTCTTAATCATGATGACATTGTATGTTTCCATTACATTACCATTGATTTCAGAGCAGACACTGTGTGTGTGTGTGTAATTTTTGGGCAAAGCCAAAGTCACTCACCAAGGAGAAATAGGATCTGTAGGTCTTGTAGGCTTGGGGACAAGCAAGTCTTTGAGATTTCCCATGTAAATCTCTAGCATACTGAAACTGATGAGAAATGAATGGTTACTATCGGTTGCTTGCTTGAATAGTGCCTGGAATGTTTGAGGTACTACTCCAGGAGCATCTGGTCTTCCTTCCTGAAAGTATTTTATATTATTCATATTATTAGATGTTGTGCATTTATTTTACAATCTTCATCTGCAAATTAACTTACCATTGTGTATGTTTTTCCAGTACCCGTCTGCCCGTATGCAAAAATGCAGGCATTGTAACCATCAATGACCGATTTGATGACTGGTTCAACTTCAGAAAAAACTTCATCTGCAAAAAACCCAGGTATATATATATTTTTAATATGAAGAATTTAATTCATTCGAGTGTTATTGATTAATTACCTTGTGATGAGCCTGGCTGGAAAACTTTATCAAAACTGTAACTCTTACTTTTACTATCAGCTAATTTTAGAAGAACATTACTTGAATCCACAGCCACTACTGGTCTTATCTGACCAAAATTCTCCGCTAAGGTGATGGGTCTAATTCGACAAAACACACGAATGTTTCCTGCAAATATGGCCAGAATCTGCCTCATGCCCAAAAGCATTTGTTTGGAAAAAATTACCTAAAAATTTTACAATTTCAGCATATATAACTAACCTTTCAAGTCCAGAAAATCATTCAATAGTTGCCTCCTCTGAATGTTCAATTGGTTTAATTGGATATTTAAGGCTTTAATTTCATCTGTAAATTAACAAAGTGAAATGAATCAGTTAAGAATAATATTAGAACTAACACAAAAGACATGCTTACCTTGTACTCTTGAAATGGCATTGCCAGAATCATCACTTGTAGTATTGGTTGGCAGGTGTTGAACTATATCACAAACTGATTGAACCCAGTTGGGAGTTAAATTTGCTTTTAAACCCAGCAAAGCATGGAGTGTTTCACCGAGATTTCGAAACGATTTTTTTGAATCCATGCCTGTTTCATTTCTGAGGCTGCCCGGTAAGATTACAACTTGAAAAACTCATTCAAAGCTAGAATAATTTATTTTGTTCAAAGTCATTCAGAACTGTTGAATGACTGACTATTAGTACAATTTTCTATGGCGTAACAATTTATTTTTTTTATATTTAATGTTATATATGTACATGTAAGAAAAAGAAAGAAAGGGAGAAATGGGTTGAAATTTCAGATGTTGAGGAAGGAAAAACACGTAGGAGTAAAGTCTGCAACCACCATGTGAAATCATCAAGAAACAGCAATACTGAATTGGTATGTAATGCTGCGTAGATTATTATTGTTAGCTAAGTTGGCTTCTACCCTGATGACAAAAATATATACACAAAGGGTCCCATATATATATACTCCATACTTCATCTCTCTCACCAACCACACAATAAATATTTTTATCCTTTTGACATTCTGTATCTCCTATTACTTTTTCTAATCAATTTTTATATATTTTAAACTTAAAAGTTGAGAATAAAGTTTTTTATTTATTTATTTTACAGAATGGTCTCTCTAATGTACGCTTATTCTGAGTAACTTAACATATGAAAAGCTTGTTCTTTTATAATTACATTTCTTTATTTAATCAATGCTAAGATTAAAACTATTTGACTCGTGATGTATTTATATTTTTTAGCTTTTTATTAAATAGTGGTGAGGGATTTGAACCCGAGTCTATAACGCATATTGTATGTACACTTACTAGGCTATGACAATGCTCTACTCACTATATCTCCGTTTTTAACGTAAAGGTTATGATTTGATTAGTTGGATATTTAGATGCTCAATTTCTATATATGTAACAGGTAAAGATCATGAGTTTGGTTGAAGTATAATGGTTAAACATTTGATGTGCCAAAAATAAGTTTGTTTTTGGTGTGGAAATCACGCCAATACAGCCAGTTGATGGGCCACAGAAAATACTGTTCCAACTTACGATAATGACACAAACAACAAGAAATAGGTAATGAATAATTAGAATCCAAAATCAATTATTATTATTTTGTGTAAAGCAAGTACTATGAATATTTGGGGAATCACCTTACCCCAACATCCCATAACATTCATTCGATACCAAAACAATTTAGTATTCTTTAGGAAACAATAAATCTAGAAATGGGTTACTTTGATTTATGACTTTGGATGGTGTAATCATATATATATATATATGGCAATTGCATACACTGTGCATGTGAATTTCGATTCAATCGACACAGTGTGTTTACCACTAAAGAAAGATAATGAAAACAAATAATACTAGTTTTACTACTTTTTCAAGCAATGTCAAACTACAATTTATTATGGAATATGTTACAAATTAATCATACAAAGAAGATAATTCTCCCTTTTAATAATTTATGTTAACTAAGTGATTATTCTTATTATGTAGTGGAATTAAATTCAGAGAACATCATATTTGAAGGGCAAAAAATTGCATTTTTATATTCTAGAATTTGAACTTGCTGCCTCCTTTTCCAAATGTTCATATAAGTATATAATGATTATTAAAAGAAACTTTTGACCAGAGAGATCATGTCCGCCTCCTGCCCCTTAGAAGGTCTGCCTCTCATTCGCTCCTTCTCAAATTGTTCTTAATTAACTTTAATAACACATATAATGACCATCTATTGATGTACTAAAATTTTAATATTTTGATCTTTTTGTTGTACATGTAAAAATGGTGATGGAGATTGTTGTTTCCTAGCAGAAAGAAAGGAGAGGGGGGAGTGTTTGATTTGAAGTGGGGTTGCTGCCCTTTACGGTGACAAGAGGGATAAATAAAAAAAAGAAATGGGCCCAATTGCAAATATAAGCTATATAAGCTTCATGCCAAAGTAATGGCAATGGCGAAAGGAACATTCTTCTACTCCCCAAAACTCACAATCATCGTAACATTTTTATAATCTATTACATTACACCTTTTCTTTTTTATTTCATAGAAAATAGCTGTAGTAGGTTTTGTTTTTGGGGACGAGAAAATTCAATTACAATTGATTAATTATGCTTAATTACTTAATTAGTAGTATGTACAAAGGAAAGCAAGTGCTACTATACCTAAAATTTATGATGCGGTTGCGATTGTTGGGTTTAATTTAATCTAATTAAAAAGTAAGTGGATACCATAATTTCTAAGATTTTTAATTCAGTTTGGGTATAAAAAAATATTAAATGTATCGGCTAGTTGTTCCGTCCTTTCAACCTAAACAGCGAATTCGAATTAATTTAGACGGTTAAAATACCGAATCTATATGTTAAAAGAATTCCCATAACTAAAATAAAAATTTCCCTTTGCTATTAGATAGTGGTAAGTGAAAAGTAAAAGGTGTTTTTGAATAATTTAGAAGTTGGGAATTAAAAAAAAAAAAATTGTAGACTATTGAGTTCAAATCAATGAACTCATCAAACTCACGCTGCTGATGTTCTACTGTAAAAAATTCATTTTATAAACTAGTTAATAAACTCATGCTTGATCCATTAACTCAAGACCTTAATTATATACTCTAGCAAAAGTGTCAGATTAATCATACTTCTGAATATGTATGGATCTGTTTCCACTTTTGTTTTCACATATATTTTTTCCAACAACAAATTAATTTTTGGTATTGTCTATATATTAATGTTATTTCAGTCAAAACTGTTATATTTATAATTTTAAAAAAAAACAATTCAAATGATTTTCGGTAAAAAATAATAAAATGATATAATTTTTCTAATGTATGGAACTAAAAAATTAATTAAAAAAATGTCAATAAAGTTAAAATACAAGGATATAATCATAATTTTTTTATTATGGAATATAAAGCACACTTATTTTCCTTTGATAAAAAAAAATGCATTTTTGATAAAATCTTCCGCTTAACTTTGCTACAAACACCAACATATCAGTAACAAATAATATTACGATATTTGAAGAAAAGGTAATAATATAAATGAAAAAACAAAGTTAATATTGTAATTTACTGCATGAAAATTAAAAATATCATTACAATCCTTTCATAACATACCAATTTCAAAGACTAAAAATTTAAATAATCAGCTTTGTCGTTATGCAGGACTCATTATTTGAAGATAAAGCATTGTTAATTAAAAAAAAATACATTTAAATGCAAAAAAAGAAAGAAGTTAATTTGGTACAATATTATTATTATTTTTTTAAGCCATATGGAAATGCGAGATATATAATGCTCTCCAAGTTCAATTAAGTGACCATTTGATACAATCAAAGGTACCAAATTTATCCATAAAGATGATTAATTCCTCTTAAAAGTGGATAGTTCAATAATAAAGTCAACAACTTGTTGCGTGTAGGCATATATTTGCACTCTATTATCGCTTAACAATGACCTACATATTTCCAAAACTACCTCTTCACCATGAACTCTTGCTTCTTCTATGTTTATTAAATCTTTCTTGAAAATAAACTAGGAAAAATTATTTGCTTATATGTATATAGAAAAAGATCCCATAACTAGTTAGATTTTAACAAATCTTTAAGTGGGTTTGGTGAATTTATAATAGGGATATAAAGAATGAGTACAAAAGGATAGAGAAATGAGTCAAGGGTAGTCCATGGCTTTGACTTAGAAAGGGGTGAATATAGTATATCATACAACCAAGTGTATTATTTAGCTGGTCATCACCAAAAATCAAAATAAATGTATTTTTGTTAAAAGAATGAACTTTTTTGTTCTGAAAAGAAAAGAATGAACTTTTGTGTTTGATTTTATTAATAGAAAAAACAAAGAAAAAGGAAAATTCAGGCATCATCGATCTATAAACCCTCTAAAAAAGATTGCATACTGTTCAAGAATTAGTGTGTGATAAGACCATGGTTCTTAGTTTCTATAAATAGCTAGCTAGTTACGTATATAAATTTACAGGAGGAAGAAGAAGAAGAAGAAGAAGAAGAAGAAGAAGAGAAATATATAGATAGAAATGTCATAAAAAGGCATGACATGCAAAGTACAAAGAAAGATGTAGCCAAGGACAACTTGCCAACTTAATAATCATATGAAATTATAATAATAAGTAAAGTCGGCAAGTCATCCTTGGCTGCACTTCTCTTTGCACATTTCTACAGGCCATGCCATAGACAACCAAACCTCCTTTCTTTCTTTCTTTCTTTCTTCTTTCTTGCTTTTTCCTTGTCCATGCCAATGCTATAACTCAAAACATACAAAGAAAATTTTTTTTCTTTTTATGGGTTTATGGATGTATCTGTGCTTCTATATATACAGAGAGAGAGAGTGTGTGTGTGTGTGTTAAGAATGATAAAGGAATGAGACAACTGCTAGAAGGATCCTTATATATGGCCCCAAATAGAGATAAGGTTGTTTCTTCCTTTTTTTTTTCCCTCTATATTTAAATTGCATATTTAGATAACTCAAGTGGAGCAATAATAATATATGGTTCTAGTTAAATTCAAGGGTTGAATCAGTTGGCAGTATTGTTCTAACTTTTCAAAGTCGTAGATTTGATATGTGAGAATACAGCACAAAAAGGACTAAGAGCATTGACCTTAATAATTTTTATCATATTTCGATTTGGATTAGTAACTAATAAACTATCTTAAATGGTTATGCCTTATGCCACCAGATGGATAAAAAAAAAAAATATACATGGTTGTAGCTGAAAATGAGAAATAATGAAAGCTTAATGAAATTTTATCATTGTATGAATAAAATAAAATGTCACGGTCAGAAAGATGTTGGCAGTGCAGAAATAAGGTTTCACGTGCAGTTTTATTATGGTATGTTATGTTATGTGTAAAGCATGCATGAGCATGGGATGGGTTGGGTTGATACATCTGTACAGTTACTCCAAAGGCCAACTACTCAGTCAGGAATAATATCTCTGTCACAAAAAGACATAAACAAAATGGGTTATACTATATATTATGAAGCTAATAATATTACTTTTTAACAAAAAGGGGAATCTAATTTACGTACTGACACTCTAAATTTGGAACAATGGCTCTTTAATTCTTTGCATATATGGAGTTTTGTATTATCAAGTTGTTGATTTTTTTATGTATGGACCTTCTCAATCCATCTATTTTTATTCAAAAGATACAAAAACATGAGGTGGAGTGCTGCAATACACATTTGTTACAATTTGGAGCAGTGAAGTTGGCCCAAAGATCGAGACCTGGTGCTGATGCTTTGGCTCTGAATTTTTGTTTCTTCTTCTGAACAAAATATCATGTTTTCACTATTTATATATAGTAGCAAAATAGAACAATACCCATGTTCTTCACTCTGAGGCTACAATTCATGTTTGGTATTCTCTATTTCCCATAAAATATTTCGTCTCATTATTCTGAAACTGACCTCTATTCTTAAAATGACCCATATTTGATTGCAAAAGCTGAGCGGCAAAACTCCCATAAATAGTATAAACTGATTTTAAGGAAAGCCAGAAGATATTTTATTTTCTTTTACTTCACAAAAGTCCCTGGACACTTCTAATTTGATTCACTTATTTCAACAACTTATGAACAAGCTCGAGTCAGATACACCATTAGACTATGCATACCACAGCACAAACATATGCAAAAAAGGGCAAACCCTTGCCATAGAATAATGCAATTTCGTGTACTTGTGGCTAAATATTTGACGAATATAAGCAATTCCATCCATCTATTTCTCATTACTAATAGTAGCATTGAAGTCGACACTCCCATTGAACATGCCAATGCAATAGCATTATTTCCTGTTCACTTTCTTTCCAAAATTGAAATCAAAGAAGAATGCGTACAAGTTCAAACAAACAGTCGCCAGCCATACCAAAGCTACATGTCTACTAAATATTAATCTTGTGCAAAGTGCAAACATATATCTAAAAACATGGTAGTTGAGCTTAAATTTCCATTACAAAGCGAATTAAGGTGATCTTTTCGCATAAATAAATCCTAATAAACAAAGAATATAAGAATTATGTTGTACAGAGGTAACACAAATATGCACATGGTACATAATTTCCAGAAAAACAATACCAATGTAGTCCATTATTACCAAATATTTCCAACATCATAGAATGCCCTCATCAAGTGGATCAAAATCATAATAATGTAAACAACTAATCTCCTATACTTAGTGCCTGGAAAAGAAGCATTGATGCACAACATGATGGTATCATTTCTGAGATCAAGTTTATTAAGAGTCTTGGGGAGTCTCGAATTTCGTTGGAGTATCAATGCCCATCATACAGCAAAGGCCTGATATCAAAATGATAAGTAAAACAATGCCCTGTAAAAATCAGCAGAGGTAAGTCAGAATCTCATAAGATCACACGACTAAGGCAATATCGTAAAAAATGAGACAGAATGGCTGGAAGCAGGATGGTCAAATAGACAAGTTAAAGAATTTTCATGTGAATATTAAGAACAAATAAATCAATTTGCTGGACTGCTTCTTCCAATCACATACGAGAACCAATAAATAACCCCTTGTGGATAATGCATCCCCCACCCCTCTCTTTCCCTCCCTCCTATTGCCATTGCAGCTTAAAATAACCTTTTCATCTTTTCTTGAAAAGTCATCTCATGCATCAAAGGAGAAGAAAATTCAGAGAATTCTAGTGTCAGGAATTAATCTTGGCTCTAGTTTAAAGTCTGAAGACTTGTTGCCAAGTAGAAGTGGAATTTCTAAGAGAGTCAGGGGTTCACTCATCTAATGTAATCAAAGTATCAATGTTGTATTGACTTGGCATTTCACAACTCTAGAATGATCAGAATTATCAACTGTTATGGGGTCTGCATTATTTGGTTATAACTGAACAAAAGTGCTCAAAATTTACTATAGCAGTAGTAAAGATTCATATTTTTGTAAGATTGATACATAAAAGTTCAGTCTATGACTACTCTTGGGGTAATGCACAATAAGCATTATCCTCAATAACACATCTAGGGTATATTAGTACTCGTTAGTCATCATACTTCTTTCATTTTTCAGTTCACTTGCAACCAATAATTCCAGCAAATTATGCTCTTACTACTCAAATTTTCCAATCCAAATCTAACCTAGCATGTTGTTTATTTTTTTGACAGTGTCCGAATCCTTCTAGTGTGTGGCTACCATAACTTAGTTATTTTGTTAACCTTATTTATCATTTCTGTACAAAATTTAACAGTATGCAAATGAAGAATCATGATGGGAACGTACAACTAGAACTCCCTCCAAAAGTGATGATTTGATCTTGCAAACTTCATCACAGTGTGTAGAATTCAGTGATCCATTTCCAGCACTACTTTCAGCAAGAAACCTTTCCAGTTCTCGATGAAAAGGGAACTGGATTGCACGGAATGGATCTGAAATGTAAAGTACTTCATATTTTGCCCCTAGTATCTCCACAGAACTGATAAGCTCTGACAAAATTTCACCTGCACAATTTAATTGACGTAAATGAATGAATAAATTTCAGACAAAGATGTAACATAAATCAAAAGTTCTGAGATCCAATAACAGGAAATAAGTTAGCATACCTTCAGTTTGACGTTGCTCATGTCCTTTTGCAGGATTGGAGTTTCCATGGCAGAAAACAACGAGGTTTGCTTGCCCATCTGATCTCTTTTCCATCTTTGAAACCAGATAGTCCTGTTCAAGATTTGTAGATTAGAAGTTAATCAGAAATTGGTCAAATATCCCCAATGTTTAATGACAACTCACACAAACTTTCAAAGTTGACTTACATGAACAGCATGCACGTTTGCAAGCTTCTGAAAACTGTCACCCTCTATAAAGCATGACTCTGAAAAGGCAATATTATTTATTCCTGAGTCCTGCCCACAAGTTTCTGCAAAACTTGAAACAAATGAACTCTCTACTGTTTCCTCCTCTGATGCAGCAACGTATGGGAAAGCCAAGGAGAAATTGGACTTCGTAAAAGAGGCCTGTTTAGTATTCAGTGCACAACTTTAGGAATAAAATTGGGAGGACTTACAAATATCTGAACACTAAATTCTTGGATTCAATTGTTGAAAACAATAATACAGTCACAATTACCTTGAGCAAGTTCACTAGATCTGGGTCTACATTTTTACTTGTAGAAATGTCTGAGGACAGCAGCTATAGACAATACACATTATGCAATCAGAAAACTATATAGCTGACTGTTTCTACTAATAAGTAGGTGTAGCTACTGATAAATGATGTTCCAAAGTTTATTACCTCTCTACCAACAAAAACAAGTGCCAGATCTACAGGCTCCTGTTGCTTTTCGGAACACTATATGGAAAAAATTTAAAAAAATTAAAATCGAACAATATATTCAGAGGAAGTGGGAAACATAACATAAAAAAATTTTCTTCACTCGAATTTTTTAAAGAAGTTACACATGGAGTTCAAAAAGTATTGAAGCAAACTATCTAAAGGAAAGCTTAGAACCAGTAAGTTTGACCAGCCTCCTTCAGACATAATAGACTTGGCAAGATCCCTTGAAGAAATGGTCTGATAATTTACTACATCCATTCCGTTGTCTGAAAACCTGCAGTCACATTAGCATTGTATGAGATCCTGTTGCAGAATTTAACATAATAGAAACTGGAAAGAGAATGGTACAAATAACATGCAATATGTTCTAACCAGTAACCACATCTAATTTGCATCTATCTCAATCAATGGAAGCACATATGTATTTTACTGTTAAAATTGACTACCATGGAACGAAATCCCTCCATCAGCGACCACTTCAAGCCAAAGTGACATAAAAAGGTGCTAATAGCACATATTGAAAATAACATAAAAAGTGCTAAATGCATCTAAGATGGTTCAGTAATATTCTATGTAGACAATCATGTGCAATGGTTTGTACATGTGAGACATTAAGGGTGGATGGAGTTGAAAGGAAAATAGATAGACCTAGCTAGAACCACAAGAAAGAAAGTTGTCCCAAGAGATCTACATTTTCTATTAATGGAAATCAGCAGGATTGGAAGCAGAGTAAGTGGGGAAAAGCCATTCTCAAAAAAAGCAGGCTTAGCAGATGGGAATGACATTTCTGGAAATGCAGTCAAGCGGGGAAGGAGCGAAAGAAGTTTAATGGTCAATCAGATGATCAAGTATGATTGAAAGAACTCAACCAGCTTCTCCAAAAGAAGAGTCTTTCGGACAAATAATATATTATGAACATAGGAGAATGAAAACAAAGGAATCATACCCAACCAAAACTAATTTGGGATTAACATATTGTTGTTTCAGTTATCGTTGTTGTCATTAAATTCAACTAGAAAGCTCATGTTAAATATAGAGCTTCACAAGCACCAACGAACTCAGGGTTCATGAAATGTGGCTTCTCATACTTCTTTTAAGCCTAGACTTTTTTTTTTTTTTTTTTTGCCAAAATTTTTAAGCCTAGGTTTCATTTGCCAATGCTAATTTTGTATTGTATTTCATCCAGCATAACAAAACTTCGTAATATAATTACTTATTCTGGCTTCTAACAGAAAATTCATCAGTACTATACAAAAAATTTTGGGTGCCACAACAAAATTACATTAATAAACAAAATTCTTAAAATTTCAAGCGACCTATCCCAAACACCATACATATTAAAACTAGTTACTCACACATTTCATATAACTGGCCATGATCCAAATGACCAAATACGTACTTCACCTAAATCTGATTCACAAATTAACAGCATAATTTACAATAATCAGGGAAACTGAAGAATAAACTTACTTATGATCGCGATACGAAGACCACAGAAAAGCAGGCCCTGTGGATGCGAAGGCCAACAGCAATTGAAACTGCAATGTTAGTAAAAAAAACGATGCCGTAATTGGCTTCGCCATCATCGCCGTCGTCTGCTTGCCCTAGACAAACAAAATCAATATGAAAACCAAATCGAATCGAATCAATTACAATCAGCAGTTAAAATTAAAATTCAAGAAATAATTATACAAACAAAAATTAAGTATAGAACTAACCGAAGCAGCTAAGGACTACAAGAAAGGAGAAGGGAATTCGGAAAAGAAAGGGTTATTCGATTTCCAGTATTACAGAGCGGATCTAATTGAAAAACCTCTTTGTTTCTAAGTTCCTCTCTTAATTTCCTTCCATGTTTTATTATCAGTAGCTTCCTTCCTCCACCAGACGACAAACGGCTCGAGCCTTTAACGATGTCGTTTACTCCTCTTTCGAGAAAATTGTATAATTTTGTGTTTAATCTTTAGGGTAATTATTCATAAGTCCATAAGATTTTGCATAATATATTCTGAGTCTTTCTATTTTAAAAATTGTATTAATAGATCATTCAAGTTTTAACAATTGTAATATTAGATCATTCCGTCTAAAAAAAATCAAACATTTGGATTAAATTTTTTAAAAATGACAAAATTACTCTTTGGTTTATTTGAATCGGACCAATTCTAATTAAACTCAATCTTTAAATCAAACTTTTTCTTCTTTAAATCAACCCAAACAAAAAAAAACACAGTAGAGAATACAGTAACCATGGCTGTAGATTATCGTCTTGTTGATTAAAAAGCACAGGAAGAATATTCTGATTTTTACTTGACAAATTATCGTTTTGTAGATTAAAAAGCACAAGAAGAATAGTAAATTTCAGAATATTAGTTTATCATTTAAGAGAAGAGAGACTCAAATTTGTCATTATCAAACATAGTAGAGAATATAGTAACCATGGTTGCAACTCACAGAGATTGCTCGCCAAGAAAGACAAACAAGAAGATTAACTCAGAAAAAAAAAAAAAGAAACAGACATCAAAGGTATACAAATTAGTATGATTCCCATGCCATAAACAAAAAGATTAACTCAGAAAAAAAATCAGAAGTATCTTTAATCTTTAAGCCCTCAATTTGAATCCAACAAGAAAATGAAATTCCAAAATTCTCACATAAATTTCTAACCTTAAATTGAAATTCTTACAAAAAATCCAACCCTAATCCCTCTCAATTTGAAATTAATTTCGAAATTGAAAGGGGATTGTTCTTAAGAAAACAGAAAAGAAAAAGAATTTTAAAAATCCTAAGAAAATGGTTTCTTCTTCTTCTTCTTCTTCTTCTTCTTCTTTCACTTTAGCCTTTTCCTTTTCTTTCCCTTCAACTTTCTAATCTTCCTTCACTTCTGCCGCCGCCAGTGGTGCTGAGGTTGATGTCTTAGCCTCCTCAGTTTTGGCTTCATCTGGTGTTTTCTCTTCCTCCTTCACCTTAGTTTTGTCTTTCGCCTTCTCCGATTCAGTCGGCTTCACCTCTTCCTTGGCCAGAGGCGACTGGGGATTAACGATTATGATTGGAAAATTAAAAACCCTCAAATTTAGAAACCGGAGAACTAGAGTTGAAAGAGAACTAGAAAGTTGAAAATGATGGAGAGGATATGAGACGTTGGTGATGGTGGCGAACTGACGATCGGGTAACATATGAGAAACAGAACAAATGGAATGGATGAAATGGAGAAAAAGTTTTTTTTTTTTTTTTTTTTTTGTTTGAGTTGATTTAAAAATTAGGTTTAATTAGCATTAGTCCGATTCAAATAAACCAAAGGGTAAGTTTGTCATTTTTTAAAAATATAATCCAAATTGTTTGACTTTTTCAATTGACTAACGACGTTTATTGACGGAAAGACCTAATAATATAATTTTCAAAACCTGAAATACCAATTAATACAATTTCCAAAATAGAAGGATCTCAGAATATATTATGCAAAACTTCAGATACATATAAATAATTATCCCTAATATTTATAATATTTTTTTTTAAATGTCATCTAATTTCTCCAAATTTAATGTATTATATTACTTGTCGGATTTGGATAAAATTAAAAGACTAATGAAATGATAACACGATTTTAAAAATGTTTTAATTTGATACTTAATTTTATAAAATGTTTTTCAATTACCATTCGTCATGCAATAACCTTAAGAAATCAAGAAATTTTTGATATGTTGTACAATTTAATTGGGAGGGTTCTAAAAATCACCCACTAGTTTCTGTTAAAATTATTTTAAATAATGATCTAATGGACAATTGAGTTATAATTAATCTGTGCTATTTTTATTTTTTTTAAAAAACCCGAAAGTAAAAACTTGATTGAAAATAAAAATGGATCGTGCATCCTAAAAAAGCTAGCATGGGAGCTAAGTAACTAGACAAACCCTGTCATCATCGTGCTCACTAACCAAGATAACCAACATACTAAGAGTTCGAGTAGAAACGGAAAAGCAAGCTCCTAACCATGCACAAAGAAACAGCAAACATCCAAACTTAAAAAACAATAGGATACAAGAAGACCCAACACGTGCCAACCAAAGCACCCAAGAGATCCAAACCTCCACCCATCTCTAAACCACCATTCTCCATGCTCCTGCCATAGCCATTGCCGACCTTCTATACCTATGAAGAAAAACCAAAAATCTGGACTTGTTGCAACCCACACCTACCCAAAACAAGACTACCAGCCACTACCATAGTAAACACCTCTTGAAGGGAAGATTTAGCTTTGCTCGTGCCAAATAGGGGAGAGACTAACAGCACCACCAGACCAGTCCCAACAGTGCAGAAGCAACACCATCCATTGCCCAAACACGACCGACCAACACAGAAGCCAACAATGATAGCAACAGAACCCTTTATACTGGTATTCTAACAGTTTACTAGCATCGCTCTTTTTCATAATGATAACGTTCTAAAAATTCAGTCGATCGGAAATGTGTCAATTAATTTCAGCAATTTTAATTCCTTTAAATTAAGTATGTTGGGGATTTTTGAAATTTTCCTTGGTGTTAATATTGACTAATTCAATAGAACCAAGCGTTTAATAACTAACTTTTCAGGCATTTCCAGAAAGAATATAACTAAGATATTACATTTTGTTTTACTTCTCGAATAAATGCATGTTAAATGAAATGACAGACCTACATTATAGTTCATGGTGGTTCCCAATTTTTCAGTTTTCTTATATTTTAGAAGGCATTCCTTCATTAAATAGAGTGAAAAGTACTGTCTTAGACCCCTCCCTCACATGCATACAATTGGATAAACAAATGACAAGTTGTCAGGTCTAGTCCCGTCCTGGATTTAGAGGGAATTTGCATCTCTTCATCCGACTCTACGTCACACCTTCCTTCAAGTGCAACAACCATATTTTTAAGTAAGTTATAAATTTTTATCTCTCTTCTTAGCCAATCTTCCATCTTATCGGCCATTCATGCCAAGCAATCCATTCCTCATCTTTTTCATGATTTTCTGACATGATTGAGAAACATTTCATAACATGTGAACAGGCAAACTAAAGGGACATAAATTTCCATGACTGGAAAAATTGGCAAAAAATGGGACAGAAATTTCAACAACCAACCGTGGGAAACTTCCACAACCCGTGGAAAGACTGGAGAAATTGGGCAGAACAGTCTATAAAAAATATCCACGACCCATGAAAGTTGGGAAAGTGGGCAGAAATTCCAATACCTGTGAAAAATTAAACGTCTTTATTTTATTTTATTTTTTTTCCAATAAGTGTACTTTGTTGTATTACATTAGTAAATACAGCGCATACAAGTGTTCTAGTGCTTGGACTAGCTATATATAATAAGATAGAGATTTTGAAAAGTATATACGAGTATTTACTTGTATTATATTATCAAATAATTAATTCAAGTATTGTAGTGTTATGGATTGACTATATATAAGATAAAGGATAAATCTAGTATTATAATTTTAGTTAGTGATAAAAAGGGAAACCTCTAAAGCCATACCATTATAATTATTGACCGAATGAATCCCTTATAGTATAGAAACTCATGAAGCAATCAATAAATGCGAAAATGACAACATTAATTAAATCCACGAGAACATAAAAATAATGCATTAATCTAGGTGCAAAGAACCTTGTGAATGCTATTGATTACACTTATTTATCATCAAATTAAAGCTTCACTTCTCACCGCGCAATACCTTTTTTTTTGCATTGCATTCACAAGACCCATCTTCTACTACCTCCCATGATAAATAACTATATCATTCATAACACTTATATTTTTGTTTTTAAATCTATCAACTTGTTTCCATGTACACTCAACTACCAATAAACCTTTGAAATGAAAGATCTGTCTTTTCTTCTCCTCAAGAACTCTCTAGGATCCAAGATGAGAAAAGGGGTAAGAAATTTTTGCAATGGCGATGGTTCTACATCAACTCTCAACCAACACAAGCCTAATCATGATGTAGATCGCGACAATGATCATCATGACCCTCCATTCTTTACTAACTCTAGTCCATGTTATAATAATAATACTAATGCAACCCCTCCAACACTAGAGGAAATGATATTACAGTTAGAGTTAGAAGAAGAAATTGCGAGAAAAACTAAGCTTAATCATGAGATTAGAGGGCGTAGAATGTCTTGTGTAAACAATTCGGATATTTTACGATCTGCAAGAAATGCATTGAATCAGTATCCTCGCTTTTCTCTAGACGGTAAGGATGCCATGTATCGTGCTTCGTTTCGAAATTTAGAGCATCATCATCAAGGAAGAAAGTCCATATGTTGTGAGCGTGTACTAATGAGGGATGAGAGAAGTCATTTGCATAACTATCGAAGCTCAAATTTTGCGGGCGAAAGTGTGGTTTGGTGTAAGCCTGGAGTGATAGGCAAGTTGATGGGGTTAGAGGCAATGCCAATACCAATTCATAAAGCAATAAATAAAAATGGTGGTAAGGGAACTTTGAGTTCAATTTTGAAGAGGGAAAATCTAAGAAGAAGAGTGGAAAAGCCTGAAATGGAAAGAAGGGTTGCTGGTGCAGATCTTAATAGAGGAAGGATGATGGGTTATTGTTCAAGAACTGGCAATAATGGGTATCGTGTGATGAAACCGGTCGCGATGGAGCCACCAAATGATGAAGGTGGTTGGCCAACCAGAAGATTTCGCTAGTCAGTCATTCCAAGAATCAATGTCTATTCTTTTTCAAGTTTTCTTTGTTGTATAACAAGAGCCAATTTGTCTAAATTGGCCAAACTAACTATCATTTGGGAAGCATATATTGCCTAGTCTAACAGTTTAGAACAATTAATACTTACATTTTACATTGTAATATATTGTTGTTTTTCTGACTGAAACTCAATATGATATAGTCATATTTCAATAAATACACTAGATGATTGATAACATGCAAATCCAACTTGTTTTTATTGTTATATTTGTGTTGATTTTGGATTATTTATGCTTAAAATTATAGTTTTATTTGATTTATTGTTTTTGTGCTAGAAAAAGTTGGATTTGGCGTGAATGGAGCGAAAAGGAGCAAAATTGAAGTATTTTCGGAATGCAATGGGCGAGACTAAGCGGAAAACGGGAGAGGCAATTTATTTTAAAAGGTCTGCTGGCCTGAAACATCTCAAGGGTTATTTCTGTTCGTTTTGAAGTCTGGAAGACAAATTTATTATAAATTTTAGTGGATCCTATTATTATATTAGTTGACCCTACATTTTGGGAGGTATATAAGTCAGTTTTAGGTTTCACCACCAGAAACAGGGTAACGTGATTTGTGTATTGGAACAACTAATTTCGCAATCTTTGTTCAGTTAAGGCTTAAACTAAGGTAGAAGTTTGATTTCGATTGTGAGATTAATAAACTTAATTGAATTTCTTAATTTTTGTTGCATTTATATTCTTTCCGTGATTTATGGGGAAACTATATCCCCTAGCGAAATTCTATTGAATGAATTAACAGGGCCCTTTGTTTATTTGATAGCAATTTCCATAGCTATTCGATTGAATCAAATTCGTAATTATTTGGTTAAATCGATAAAGTAGTAATTAATATAATCTGATTGGGTAGAACCTTTTGGGTTATGTTAAAATCTGGGTAGGGTTCTATTAGTTTTTAATGCAATTAACGGTTAAATCCTTCGTCGTACTTAAAATTACTAGTTAATTAGGGATTGTTATTAGATCGTATCTTAGCAACGGTAGAATTGGTTGGGTCGACGTTCTTCCTGACTATAATTTATCCTTAATATGAATTAAGAAACCATTCTTGAAATCAATGATCAATCAAATCGAACTTCGCGCCGAGGTATGCCTTTACTGAATTCGTTTCCTATTGTTTCAATTTAATATTAAATTCTGTCGCTTGCTTTAATTCTTTTTAATTAATTAATTTCATTTCAATTTTTAATCTCCCCTCTTTATTTTAGTTTGTTTTTAATTTCGATCCTGGTTATTTACGACAAGTTAGTCCCTAGGGTTCGACCTTTCTCAGCCTATTTACAAGTTTGTTTTGTAGGAAGAGCAGATTTTTATTTTTGGTGGATTCGACACTCATCATTGATTGATGTATTAGCGTATAGGAAATGAAAAGAAAATGTTAAACTTCAGGTGAAAAAAGATAAAAACATTTTTCATTACTCAAATACAAGGCAGAAAAGGAGCAACAGAAACAACAAGACATATACAAATGTACAATAATTATAAAGGATTAGCAAGTGACACCATCTCCAAGCAAAAGATCTCCAATTTTAATTTGAGAAAATGGCTTTGGTAAAGCAAGCCATTTAGCCGCTAGCTTTGAAGAAACATGTCCCATTGTCTGTCGAGATTGAGGATTCACATTCAAACATTCATTTTGAGGCTCTTGTAAACGTTTGTCAATCATATCTTTTAACAAGGTTTCCTGGTATGTTGTTGAAGAAAGAGAGGAGATGAGATTTTTTGGATGCGTTACTATTATTGTCTCGAGCGCTATCACTCCAAAGCTGTACACGTCACATTTTTCATTCACTATCATCGTGTAAACTAGTTCTACAAAATTTGCGAAGACATCCATTAGTTTATGCTAATGATGCAATATTAGTTCAAACACATCATTAAAATTCTCAAGTTTTTATAAGCTAAATGAAAATAGAAGGTGTTCACCTGGAGCTATGTATCCAAATATTCGAGCAAAGAGGTCCACCAATTCGAAATATCAAGCATCAAGAGTCTTGCTGTACCAAAATCAGACATGAGCTTCGAAATCTAAATCCAATAGAACATTATTGCTAGAAATGTCTCGATGAATTATTGGAGGAGAGCAATCATGGTGCATATAAGACAACGCATTAGCTATTCCCCGAACAACATTTAGCCTCTTACTTCAATTTCACTCTAGTGCTTGTTCCCTATCACATAATATCTTGCTCAAACTTTCTTTTTCTATTAAGTCATAAACTAAAAATGAGTGTCTGTCATGTGAGCAAAATCCATGTAACTTTACAATGTTTCGATGACAAATATTTGTTAATGCAGAAATCTCATTTCAAATGCTTTCAAATTTCTCATCTCTCCATTTTGTAAATGGTCATGAATTTTCTTCACAGCAATCGCTCGACCTGTTGGCAACAGAGCTCTGTAAACAGTTCCATACCCTCGTAAGCCAATGCAATATTTGGAGTTGAAATCTTCAGTAGCCAAAATAATGTTCTCATACTGCATATCTTTATCATGGCTCCATATTTCACAAACACCTTCCTGACAGCTTGACTTGCATCTTTTGCTTATAGTTCTTCGTCGGCAAAAGAAAAGAAATCCTACCAAAACAACGGATAGAAACAAACAGCCAAACAAAGATTGGAAGAACTACAAGATTGACTTTTTTTTTTGTCCTTCTTTGCCCTGGGTTTGCTTATCGAAGCACAAGTCTTTAGGTTGGTGTTGTTGCCACACAAATGTGTGTTATTTTCCAATGCTTCAAATGGAGCCTCACGGAAAGCTTTGATGTTGGGAATCTGACTCTCTAACTTATTGTATGATATGTCCACCTCACTCAAGCTCATTAAGAAATCAAATGTAGGCAACAACTTTCTTTCTCTACAAATATTCAAGTAAAAGAGCCCAAGACTCAGGTTCTGGTTTAAATCCCATTTCTGCTAACAGAAGCAATGTTGTAACAGCATTATCCATCATTCCATTGATACAAGCCAAGCCAACAACTCATTTGAAGTTGCATGATAGGGAACAAAGCCTCTACTAAGCATTAAGCATCTAGCCCAACAGTTCAAAAACCAACAAGAACAACATACAAAATTTTTAACATCCATTATTATCTAATCCGACTAATTAGCTAAAAGAATTTATTTCCTGGATTTTCAGGATGTATTATAGTTATGTACCAAGAAATGGAATAGCTTAAATTGATTAACATATACTATTAGCAAACACATAGATAAGCTAGTAAATAGATATGCATGCTGTATTATAAACCATTAGCATGAACTGAATAAAACTACAGTATTGGTGAACAATAGTGCAATGACCAGAAAATTGCACTTGTTCAAACTTTACCTCTGCATCACCTTAGATTAGAGAGCAAAAATATAAGAAATTCAATCAAAAGGGGCTAATACAATAAGAAAATTTAAAATACTAATACAATTTACTGACCTGAACTATAGCTGAGAAACAGGTAGATGGCAGCAATATTCGTCTGACTTGGCGGCGGCCCGGTCAGTTTTCCGGTGCAGATTCGCACAGTCGCAAGAAGTTGTGAGTGTTGTACGATTTTCGTCTGAGTTTGGTGTGTTTGGAAAGCTGAACAAAAACGACGTAGTATTTGATTAACAATTAGTTACTTAAATGCGCATTGTGTTGAATTGAATCGGTCCCATTTTACAGGTTTTTTTTCCCGAGTTTCGTCAGATTCCATGCCATTCCAACTAATCATCCGAGTTAAGTGTTAACTTATGTAAAAAAAAAAAGTGCTAACTCTCCACCATACTTGTTGAATCATCAAAACACCAAATTCTTGAATTTTTATTAGATTGGGGCTAAATGTCATATGTGACATCTCAGCTTTAGAGATCACTTAAATTTTTAATTTTTATAACAAATATTTAGAATTCAAAAAAATTTGTACCAAAATATTTTGACTGGATTGCAGTTCAAAGATTAGGTACTTTGGAGGAAAATGCAATTTTGCATATTTTTCTTTTATTTTCTTTGATCACAGTAATTGTTTTTTTTTTCAATTAAGCCCAATATTATTATATTTTAACACCAAAAGTTATTTTTTATTTTTCATTAAAACTTTCATATTTAATTTAATTAATATTTTGTTTTTATTTTAATTTTTCATCATTTTATTGAATAAAAGAAGAAAAGTTCACAAAATTATCCATATTTTGGATAAGAAACATATATTTTTGTCCATCTAATTTTTTTTTAAAAAAAATAAATTGTCCCTCTAATTTAAAAATATTAAACAAAATTGTACGTCTATTAGAAAAAATTGATTTTTCCGCTAAACCTATATTAAAATTAGTCATATATAGTTATTTACAGTATATTATAATTATTTATTATTTTATTAAATTTAAAAAAAAAATAAAAAATAAAAAATAAAATAAAATAAAGACATCACTCCTCTAGTTTCATCTTTGTTGACGTATCCGAGAGATAAATAATTTCCCAAACATCTTCTTCTTCACTACCGCCACTTGCCGGAAACAACCACCTCCATTCCACTATAAAATCGAAATTCACCCAAAAATCCTCCAATCCTTAATTCCCAAATTATTCTTTACCCTCCAATCGAAATTTTCAATTTTCTTTTATCGTTGTGGTTCTGATTTATGGTGATGGAAATGGTGTAGTGCTAGTAATGGTGACAGAAGAGAGTGGTGGTGATGGTTGCGGTTGCCATGGAAGGGATAGGAAGAAGAAGAAGACTGATAAAATTTTTAATAAAATTATTATTATTATACGCCAACAAAGATGAAGTTGGTGGGACGACTTTTTTTTAAAAAAAATTTAATAAACTAATATATAATTATAATATATTATAAATAACGGATATTTAAATATAGGTTTAATGGAAAAATCAAAATTTTCTAACAAAAGTACAATTTTTTTTAACTTTAACATTTTGAACCGTATACTTCATAAAAAAAATGAATTAAAAAAAAAAAGGAAATGTTTAAGCTGAATAAGAAGAGAGATTAATTTTTTTTATCTATTTCTCCGTATGGTAATTTGATCCTTGGGTAAATGGAACATGGTTTTCCTGCACAATTGGTTAATAACAGCACTTCTGGCTGTGCTACTACTGTTTTTCATTATTATTTTTAATGCATCTTCTTCCCTCTTTTGTAAAATAATTATTTCAAGAATTGCACTCTAACAGTTACTATATAAGCATCCCTCAGTAAGTGCTATATCTCCTTTGTAAACACTAACAGAATTGTTTAGATAATTGCACCCTTGCAGTTATAACTTAAATGTTTTAACTGGTTTAAAACAAGTTGAAAAATAGGCTTAAAACCGGTTGAAAATCAAGTTCAAAACAGGTTGAAAACTGGTTTAAAATAGGTTAAAAACAGATTTTAAAATTTTCGGTTAACCGTTTGGTTTTTTTGTTAACCGAAAAAATCGGTTTTGAAAAAAAAATCGGTTTCAGTTTCAGTTTTCACTTTACTTAATTCGGTTAACCGAAAACCGACCAATTCGGTTCGATTAACCGATTTGCACACCGCTACAAATTACATACCAATGATATGTAAAATTCAATTTACATATTGAGTGATATATTGAGTGGTATATAAAAATAATACGCTAACTTATTATCACTTCTCTTAGTTTTATAAATATAAATATAAATATATTATCAAGTCAGCTCAAATTTTAGTCCAGTCATACATAATGCTAATTTATTCTCTGTTAATTGCGCAAAATCAATATCCAATCAACTAACACCCTCTTTTGAGTTTTGCGTATAAGACAAACGAAAAGAGAAAAGATTGAGATTGTTTTGATTATGGCACATGGAGACCACTTTGATTTACGGAAAGTCATGAGATCCTGAATTTTAGGCGCTCAATTTTGCTCAACTTTTTAATCTTCACATTAGCAATGTTAACCCATGAGATCAGAGATTCCTTCCTTCAAATGGTCTCAAAAGTCAAGTGTTGTATTCCCTAACTCAATTACCATATTTTCAGGATTCTTTAGTTCAGTTTTGGTCAAATTTAACTTTAAAAAAAACTTTATTTTTTGATCCATTTAAGATAAATAAAAATATTTTAAGTGTGATAAAACTACAACTACTAAATAATTAAACTCTTTGTAGATTTGATAGGTACGTACTAAATATGACCCTTTGCGTGATTATGATAAATACTAGCAGACCAATCATTATGCATGTGATCGATATTATGATGTCATGAAGGAAAATAGTTTTTAATAAATAAATAAATAATTCAAATATTCTTTCTCAAGGTCCTAAAAGAAATTGCTTTCTCAAGGAAAGAGTTAAATTAAGAGGTCAAGTGGGGAAGCCAATGGAAACAAGATTAAGTTTCAGCACCTATAATGGCAATGGACTAATATTCCGAAGCTTAAAATTAATTTCAAACATCGTAGAATGAGATAATGATATTTATTCAAATTCAGACACCAATAGAAGAATCTTAAAATAATATTAAAAGAAGGGGTGTTGACAGATCTTGTATCGGTACAGTCTTTTGTTTTTTCCTCGTAATAGACTTCACATTACACATATTTTTAATGTTTTTTAATGTGATATACTAGTACACTGGTGTACCTTGTGTACCTTCTACTATGATGATCATCCTCATCTCATCCTTTTGTCTTTGGTCAAAAGAAAACTGCATCTATTCCCTAATATTCTGCTAGTGCTCCATGATTTTTAGTTAAGCACTTTGTAACTATAAACCGCCACATACCCACTAATTTCTTCTTATAATAGTATTGTTTTCTGACAAAAAGAAAAACCTTGTGAGGGGTTATATTCTATAATATTATTCCTTAGCAAGTGGGTGATTTGCATCGCATTGCATGTGCCACCCAAATTTGATGTGAAGTGAAGAAGCTGAAACATTAATGAAAATAATTTTAGTTTAATAGTACTTTTATTGGTATCTCTCTTTTGATTGAGGTCAAAGTAACTTTTTTTCAGTTGAATGGTGCATTTTTAATTACTTTTTCAGTGTCAGTTAGTAGTTAATTTGTACGAAGAGTCTTCCAAAAGTTTCTATTTTTCTATGTCTTTGGATCATATATATTATTATTATTATTATTTTCCTTTACATTTCCCATTTATTATATAAACAGCTCTAATTCCTTCGATTTCTTTATCATCACATCCCTTTTCTGCCTTCAATTTGAGTCTAAGTTTCTGCATCTTAAGCAACTCTAAGCTCTCAACCATATTCATATATTGAAAAGAGCGTTTCTTTTACTTTTCTTGTAAGCAGGGAATTAATGGATTTGATTGGGTTATCCGTGTTGGCTTTTCTAACAATTTTAAGTATTGTTGAGGGCCATGGAGCAACTGGATGGACTAATGCTCATGCTACCTTCTACGGAGGAGGCGATGCAACAGGAACAATGGGTAAGAAAACTCCATCAAAAATAATATGTTTACTCTCTTACGTTGCGAGTTACATATTGGCTCGGTCCATAAGTGGTTCCATGAACTGAATTTGTAGTAAATACGGTAATTATATATAAAATTTTTAAATGGGTGCTTTTGTGTTTTGTAGGAGGTGCTTGTGGGTATGGTAATCTCTATAGTCAAGGTTATGGAACAAACACAGCAGCACTAAGTACTGCTCTTTTCAATAGTGGAATGAGTTGTGGAGCTTGCTTTGAGATTAAATGTGTTAATGATGGAAAATGGTGCTTACCTGGCTCAATTATCATCACTGCTACTAATTTTTGCCCACCAAATTTGGCCTTGCCTAATAACAATGGAGGGTGGTGTAATCCTCCCCAGCATCACTTCGATCTTTCTCAGCCTGTTTTCCAACACATTGCTCAATACAAAGCTGGAATAGTACCTGTTCAGTATAGAAGGTAATACACAATTCAGAACCCATGAACTAATGTCATTGAAAAACTAATGAATATAAAAAAAATCTAAGCCTAATTGAAACATCTTATGCAGGGTACCTTGTAGAAAAACAGGTGGAATAAGATTCACAATAAATGGGCATTCCTACTTCAATCTTGTGCTCATAACCAATGTGGGTGGAGCTGGGGATGTGGTTGCAGTGTCTATAAAAGGTTCAAAAACTAATTGGCAAGCCATGTCTAGGAACTGGGGTCAGAATTGGCAAAGCAGCTCACTCTTAAATGGTCAATCTCTCTCCTTTAAAGTCACTACAAGTGATGGCAAAACTGTTGTCTCCACCAATGCGGCTCCTGCTAATTGGGGTTTTGGCCAAACCTACACTGGACACCAATTCTAATTTTGCCTATCCCCATTTTAAAAGCTAACCAAGACAACAACCCTTTTAAACCAAAATCAATTTCATTTTTTTTTTTTTTTTTTTTGTGTTTCTTCATTAATTAGTTCGGCTATGCAAGTGTTTTAGTAGTAGTATGCATGATGACAGAGCATGGAGGCGTGTTTTTTCATTTTGTCTAAAATGCCCTCGGTAAATATTATTGGTTGAGTGCTGAAGAGATCTACCATAATAAGTATATGGTAGATGAGCTCTAGTTAGGGGTTCATCATCTTTTTCTTGCTTATGTTTATCCTTCAAAGGTTTTAGGATGAAGGAGGCTTCACAGTCACTTTCCTGAAATCAGCTGATTCTGTAATATGTACTCTTTAACATTAATTTACAGAGGTTGGTCCAACAATTCTTGTTTTTCCTTTGTAATTTTATTACTGAATGAAGTATGAGAAGTTGTATACCATAATTAGGTTTGTTTTATAATATTATACTCATCCTCTTCTCAAGATAAGCGTCTCTTTTATAAAAAATAAAAAATAATAGAAAAAAAAACATATATACCATGTTTAAATGTTTATGTTTAAGTATTTCTTTCATAAATTCAAAAAATAGAAATTAAAAGCAAAATGACATCAAAAGAAAGTCGGAAGTCGGGTTATTTGGAGATTATTTTTCAAGTTTTGATAAAATACTTCCAAGTTATTTTTAAAAATTTTTCTATTTTTCAAAATATACTCTCAAATACTTAAGTTTTTTACTATTATATCTTCAAATTCTTCCATTTAAAAATACATTATCCGTGAATAGTAATGACCAAAAAATATTTAGTCTCATCTTTAAATTTCAGCCGCATGGATCAAAATATTATTTTTTATAATAAACAGTCCAAATTCGTTTCCTAAAAAAAATAAAAATATATCAATTTGAAACTCTTTATATAAAAATTGAAAACTAATGTAGACAATTTCTTGTATTTTGTTCTCGGGGTAATTATTTTTTGGTCTCTGAGATTTGGTCTAATATACTCTGGGGTCTCTATATTTTGGAAATTGTATCATCAGGTTCCTAACGTTTGAAATAATAAACTCTCAGGTACTTCCGTCCAGAAACGGCGTTAGTCAACGGAAAAAGTCAACGATTTTTTCAAAATGACACAACTACCCTTTGGCTTATTTAAATCAAATCATACTAATTAAACTCAATCTTTAAATCAAACCCTTATATCAACTCTTTATCTTCTTCAACTCTTCATCTTCATAATAATTACCCATTAAATAATCTCCTTTTTCTTCTCCTCTCTCTCACCTCATCTCTTCATTTCCTCCTCTCTCTCACCTATCTCTTCATTTTCATAATATTCATTCAATCTAATTAAATATAATTATTTTAATCTAATTAATCAAATTCAGCTCTCCAATGCTTACCCTAACCATCAGGAACTGCCTCATCTTCCATGCATACCCGCCACCACCAATCCACCTCCCATCGACATGGAAGGTGATTGTTCTCAAGCGAATGGAAGAAAGCCCAGGTTCTGTGGTACAGAAGGCCTACAAAAGCCAGAGGGGGAGAGGAGCTTCCACGGGGAGGGAGTTTTCAAAGAGAAAAAAATCAATAATCTTTCAATTTCAAAGAATTAGGGCTTCTGTTCCTTCAATTAGAGAATTAGAAAGGGTTTTTCTCCTGAGAATTGGGGAAAATTAGAAATTAGGGATTTTGTAAAATTGGAGATTTTAGTTTCGGGATGAAATTCCCTATTTGTCTTTGTTTGTTTGTTTCCAATTTCAAAATAAATTGAAATTAGGAAACAGATATATGTTAGAGTAATTTTACTTTCATGTTTTTTCTTCCTTCTGTTGTAATTTTTGAGAAGAAAATTTGGTTCTAGAACATCTGCTTCTGTAAAAGACAACTTAATCAATTTTGAGTTTGAATCCAAAGCTACTGAGGTATTTTTTTTTTTTTTTGAATTTTCATCTCGTTTTTCTTTTAGATTTCTGTTCAAAATGACTGGAAACATTTGGGAGTTTGATTGAATCCCAGAATCCCCAGTCAAAGAGATGATTCTGGTTTTTTTTGTTAACGTTCTTCTTATATCTCAATAACTTCTAGGGAGGGTATTTTTGGGATTTTTGAAAATTTAAATGCAAATCCTTGACTTTTACGGCTGACTAACGACCAAAGTGGACGGAAAGAGCTGATAGTTAAAAATAGAGGAATCTCAGAGTACATTAAGCCAAACATCAAGGATTCAAAAATAATTACCCCTTTATTATCTGTTGAAGGTGGAAGGTGGAAGATGATGAAAATTATTGTTTGATATTTCTTGTTTAACTCTTTTTTAAATGGAACGAATTAAACAAATGTTAAAAAAAAAACTTTATGGTATATTTTAAAAACAGAACACCCAACAAACTGTAATTGTTAACAATGGTTATGAAAACTTATTTATCGTTTATGAATTTTGGTATTTTAATAATTGGTGAAATGTTATTCGATTATAATAATAGTAATTGGTAATACTGAACCATGAACTAAATGTGAAAACTATGTCGTTTTCTACATTTACAATCCTTAAAACGCAGGAAACCAATATCTTCCCACCGTTCTTCTATTCTTCTCCCTCTCACCACCACACCCTCTTCCGATTTCGACTTCGAGCCACCGCACGTCATCGATTTTTTGTTTGTGGTATCCGGCGTTCCTAAACTGGTTTCTTTTCTCTGTTGACCATCGACTGGATTTACTGCATTTGCTCTTTACTCTGGTGACGAAACGATATTGCAGCTTGCGGTCGTTCAAGGAAGCCACGGACGCCCCTCTCCATCTCCTGAACCTGGGTTGCTGTTGCTGCTCTTCTGTTCTGCTTATAGGAAAGGTAAGCGCTTGATGGGCTAGGTTTAAATGACATTTGTTTGCTTCGTTTTAGCTGTGCGAAATTTGGATTTTTTTTTGCCTTGCCTTTTTGTTATCATAATCGATAAGAGAACTCGAATTTTGATTGAGGTTAACTGTCGTTTCTTAATTCAATTTTTTAAGTTAATTTGATTGATTGGACATTTTTTCTTTTTGGATAACTGATTCATTCCAATCAGAAACAAATCTACTTCTGTCTCGTAATGAAAATTCTGAACTGAAATCATGATTTTTCATTAACTAATATATAAATGGTTGAAAGTAGAAGCAGAAAGATTAAGTTTTACAGGCCTTAACACGCTGCGTCCTTACTCTTTATTTGCATAGACACAAGCATTTTTCTGCCATTAAGTTTTGTCTTCATTTTAACTATACAGAAGCAAACGAAGAAAGATTGAATTATGGTATTTGAAACTGAAAGTATGGCGGGCGGAAGTTAAAATTTTATTGAATTTGTCAATTTTTCTTATAGTTGTTCTTATTCATGATCCTTTTGGGCATATTATAGATGGAAATTGAAGGTGGTGGGGAATCGTCTTCACATGAGACTCTTGTATTTATGCAGCTTGCAATAGAACAGGTAATGCTTAATATCAAATTAGTTAAAATTAAAATTGGAAATGCTTTCTTATTGTGTTATGTTCTGTCTTTACTTTCAGTAAATAACTTTTTTGAATTATGAAAGTCCACAAAGCTAGTGTTCTCCTCCTGACATGTTAAGGATTGTTTCAGCCTAAAAATGACTCAAAATGGTTGTTGATTTTGTTAACACATTTCAATTTCAATTTTTTTCCCTGATTCTGTTATATTATATGAAATGTTGCAGGCAAAATGTGCCTTGGATTGTCTTGAAGTTCCAGTTGGGTAAATTCTTTTAAACTCTGTTATTTTTGTGATTTTTTTTTTCTTGGAAGGTGAAAGACATAAACCAGTTGAACTTTTATGTTGCAAAAATCTTTCCCTTTATCATTTGCAATTGATAACCTGAACAAAATCCAAACTCTTTCTGTTTGATTTTCTTGAATTTTCAAATGATTGATTTAGTTATTCTACTTCACTAGGTAACCAAAACTTCGGCCATAATTGTAGGACCATAAAAATCTTTAGGCGTACACCTTGATTATTAAGTGATTGTGCTAGTTTTATAATGGCTGGTATTCTGTTATATATTACTATGCGTTTCTTTTCCTTAATTTCCTGTTGGAAGAGGTTTAAATATTAATGAATGAGAAAACTAGGGAAATATAAAATGGCATGAAGGGGGGTGCTCATATAAATGGCTTACCTAATTAAGTTCCAAGAAAAAAAAAATTCATTATTGAGCTTTTCTCAAAGTTTTTTAAGAATATCCAGGATATCAGCAAGAGATTGGATGTTCATTCATGATCTGTGATGACAAGGAAATAAAATAGTGAGGTTGCCAAAAATATGAGAGAAGAGTGTGTTTACCTAAGCTTAGAAATTGGTCAAACCTCCTTATATGCAGTCCGTTGACCTATTTACCTACGCCTATTTTCTCCTTAGAATGAGTTTTAAAATAAGCAGCAATTTGCTGCTTATTTTTTTTTTTCTACTTATAAGGAGAAATGGTGTGTGACCAAGTAAAAGACTACTATACCCTCATTTATTTTCAGGAACTCCAACATAATCATGTTATTCATATTTAACTCTATTGAAAAGTGTATGTGTGTTTTGTTCATTTGCTCACAAATAATGTCTACCATGGTTTATAAACTATTTATGAGACAACCAAGTAAACAGGTCATTCCATCCCAAGTAAACAGGTATTTATATCATTTCTGTTTTCCAATCATACTAGGATAATACCTAATCTAGTTGATGTTAGTGTTGGCTTTTGAGTTATATTTAAAAGGTTGTTTTCTTTCCATCATAAAATTGATTGCTAATTTTTTGCAAACTCTTTCCTTAAGATAAATAAATAAATTAAATTTATGAACTTAAATCAGGGAAGGCCTGGATTGAGTTTGAGGAATTTAGTTGAGACCCTACTCACCCTAAACAACTTCAAACAAAACCTACTAGGATTTGTTGGCTTGGCTGGTATGCAGCTATTCTGTTTGAGCTTTTTAATAATCAAATTTCGCAAATTACCTCTCCCCTAAAATCTGCATGAATATTCTATTCTGGTGTCTTCTTTGTCAATGTTGATATGCTGTTCATATGTCAGAAATGAATTACATTTGAATAAATGTATGGTTGTATGTATGTCATGAAACATGTTGAAAGTATTGATCTAAATTTTTAGTGCTTACCAGAAATCAATTTGTGCAGATTACAGTTTCCATTTCCAGAAAAGTACTGATTCTTTTGCATAAAGTATGTGTTATTATTTTAGACAATTCTTCATCACTAAAACTACATTTACATTGACCAGTTGTGTGATTGTTGAAGGTGGGAAAGTCATTTCATCTGGAAGAAATAGAACAACAGAGACAAGAAACGTAAGTTAATTAATGAATCAAATATCTTCCCCTTAGTTTGATACTCTTGACCTGCTTTCATGATATTCTACAATAGCTTAATCATCTGGAGGTCCCTTTAATTGTGTTAGCTTTTTGCATGTGATTTTTATTTTTAAAGTACGCATCTACTACATAATTAGTTAGCACTGGCTAATAATTTAATAGCTACATGGGTGTTTATTTCTAACATCAACTTCATTTGAGTGCAATTCAACTATGGCGATGGTGAAACTAATGCAATTTAAGATTTGAATAAGATAATGATAGGGAGAATTCGGAAGATCTTGTGAATAAGTAACCTTTAAACCTTTTGCAACTCTTGAGTTTCTACTTTAATTTATTGTCATAGGCCACGAGACATGCAGAGATGGAAGCAATAGATGTTCTTCTCTATCAATGGCAAAAAAGTGGACTTTCAACTTCAGAAGTTGCAGATAAATTTTCTAAATGTACACTTTATGTTACGTGTGAACCATGCATAATGTGTGCTGCGGCTTTGTCTATTCTTGGTATCGTATTGTTTTCCAATAACACTTTTATAATGCTTTGAAATCTATCATAGCTGTACATAAATTAAATACTTAATAATTTTTTTGACTTGTTCAATCATTCACTTGCTTAGGTTTAAAGGAAGTGTATTATGGATGTGCAAATGATAAATTTGGAGGTTGTGGATCAATATTGTCATTGCATTCTGGCATCCCTCGACCAAGGTTCAGTTCTTTTTTTTTTTTTCCGATTGGGTTTATCTTGCCTATGGTGTTTAAACTTTCGCCATTTTTTTTAGTGTTCCAACTTCACCTTTTTTTCAATGAACGAAGTGTCTTGCAGAAACCCCTTTTCAGTTAAGTGCATTTGCTCAGGTTTTTCATGAGAAAACGTAAAAATGGATTCCAATGGCAGAAATTGTGATTGCTTTTGTTGCATGTTAAATTGATTGTCTAGTTCCTGATGCAGAGATCGGCATTTTAATTCGTGACTGTATCATTTAAAATGCATCTTCCAATGATAATGCAATTTTGGGTCTAACATCTCCTATATGTTTGATAGTGGGGATGCTGCACAAGGGAAGGGTTTTAAATGTACTGGAGGAATAATGGCATCAGAGGCGGTCTTTCTTTTGCGAGGTTTCTATGAACAAGGGAACCCTAACGGTAAGTTCATTTGAAATTCAAGTTATTTTGAAAATGCTTGTTAGAGATGCGGTTGGATAGTAAAACTAAGATGAGAAATAATGGCAAAAATAAGAGGGCAATGTTTATTTTGAACTCTTTTGAAAATGTACATGCCATCTAAAGATGAATAATATTTCCAAAGATATCTTACAATGGAAGGTTTCAGTTCTGTGAAGCCCTAGCTGCGTTCGCATTATTGGGCTTTCGTACCATAACTTATGACAGTAGAATTCGTGCTCATAATGATCCATCCACTTTTTAGGAGCAGCAAATTTGCCTACCAAAGCTAGTTTGCAAAATAGTCTATATCGATGCTGAATATGCAACTTGGTCTTAATTAATTTTAATGTACCAACCTAAAGCTGTCCTGCCAAAGGACATAATCTAGGCACCTGTCAAGAAAAAGCTTAGTTTAGAACAAAAGATTTCATCACTTTCATTGGACAAACAGATAACAATAGGGGAAACAAAGGAACTTGGTTATTGAAAAATTCAATTACTAAAGACTGAAGATTAATCCAAGGCAGACAAAGTGTCCAATAAAAAAACTAGACTTAACAGAGCTATAAGAGAAAACTAAACTCTTATTATGTAATAATTGGTTGGTAATGTTAGTGTTAGATTAGTTTCAGAATTTTTGCAATGCGGTTGGTGGATAAATTCTGTGGGATTAACCTATGGTTATTATTAATTTTTTTGAGGTAGAAGTGAAAAAATGTTGTACTGTTCTAAATGATAGTTTCTTCTATTTTTGTATCCTGCTTTAGAGTTTAGACTTAACTTGAGTTGTGGTTGCCTTTCCAGCACCGAAGCCTCACAGACCAGTGACTCTCCAGGTAATGCAAAGCTAACATGTCCCACACCTACCGGAGTACCTTTGCCTCCCTCATGGTCTCATGATTTGGGATTTGGACTTGTGAAGAGTAATTTGTTTTAAGCGGCATGCAGATTTGGAAATATATATTACTAAATATGTTCTACTTCGCATTTGCATTTCGCCTTTGAAAGTGCATGACTTTAATTTATTTATTTTTTTTTTTGAAAAGATGCTGTAACGATGAACTACAAAATTGATTTCAAGCCTTCGGTATAATAGATGAGGGATTGAGAAATTTTAATTTGATTTTAAAATTTGAGTTCCTAGAAATACAAGTTATCCTCGAAGAGTTATAATTTCATTATAGGCATTGAGAATAAATAGTTTAGTCTTCAAAACTTAACATAGTAAATTCGTAGAAACTGAATTCTTTTTTTTTTCTATAGTTACAAGGGGGAGAAGGGGATGATGGCGATTGAACTCAGGGACCTCAAAGTCCTTGTAAGGGGTTTATACCTTAACCACTAAGCCACCCTTTGCTTTCAACTTAATTCAAATTTATTGTATCAATTTTTATGACATCTGGAAATTTCATTCCCAATGTACAAATTGAACACGGTAAGGCTAAGTTCAAATGCTGTTTCAGCATGCACGCTTTTCAATTGCAAATTTGACACATTTCATACATCATGAAATGCACTTATAAAATCTGTCAAACTGCTGTACGCAAAATAAGATGAAATGAGTAGTACCTCTGCTAATCTGCAATTTACGCTCCCCAAATATGCGGTCTAAGGACTAGAAATATCCATCCAGGGATGATCAAACAATATTAAACTCCCTTATTAGCTCCCACGTTAATTTTGTTCTTTTTTGTCGAAGTGAAAAAAAAAAACTCAAACCCTATCTGGAGATTCAGAATCCTAAATACTTGGTCACAATACTTGCTACAGAATTTGCAAGGCTGTCTGCGGCTTCTTGTGTTGATGCCTCTGCATATACACGTACAACATCCTCGGTACCAGATGGTCGTACAAAAGCTCGGGCTTGGGAGTATTTTGCTGAATCAGAGATAGTAAAAAATATCTAATTAGTAATTCGAACATGATTCACTCCCTCAAAATGATAAACAACAGTTGTTGCTTACAATTATAAGTTTCCTCTTATTTATGCACATACATAGCTTTCAAGGAACTCAAGTCAGCTATATGTTTTTGTTAAATTTGCATAAATGAATTTTAAGTGTAAACTTTGTATAGAATAAAATATTTTGTTTTAGTTAAATGATTAATTCCATAAAATTCGAAAAACTGAACTAGCGAGATTGAAATAAATATTTCCTCCAAGCTCTAAAAGAAAACTTGAAATTTCAAATCAATTCCGTATGATTTTATGTAATTCTTTTATCCCAAGCAAAGATCAACAATTATAAATATGCTTGTGCATGGTAACTTTATTGTACAACTAGATGGTTGAGATGAAAAATAAAACTGAGAATATGTAAGAAAAGAATTCATGTAAAAATCCTGACGAACAATGTGCCAGTTCAATAATAATATGGCTTGGAATACATTACCGATAACTGCATTAATGGCATCTTGCATTCCAAAGGGGTTCACAACCTCAGTCTCTGCATTTGTTGTGACAACAGCAGTTCTATCTTTAACTTTGACCTGATAGTCAACACACCACATTAGAAACATAAACTTCCATTAGAAACATAATGACGGCAAAATGACTCAAGGGTCCTAGCTAGATTAAAATTAGCATATAAAAAACAGCAGGATGCAAGATTAAAGAGACAAAATCAGCAAATAAAAGAATACATCGGAAACATACCTTGATCTGTCTGCTTGGTAAATCCTGATAAAGTTCAGCCCACTTGTGTATTGACCATCCCTTCTGTTGTAAAATGGTTTCCACCAATAGTAAATTACTTAAAGCATCCCCAACAGCTTGGTTGATCAGCCTACTAACAGCTAATAGTCTCAAAGCAGCTTTACACTGTTCCGAATCTGAGTAAACAAAAATATCTCCTGACATTTCAAAACTTACAGTTTGCAAATAAGTATACTAATATGACATTCTATAAGAACTAACCTTTATTTTTGGATGATAGCTCATTACATCTTGTCTCCAGCCAAGACAAGAAGCTTTCTGAGAACAGGATGGTACCGTGGCCATTGGCCTCGAAATAGATCCCAATATCATATTGAGCAGCTTTCTCATGCAAGTATTTCACTCCTGTTGGGGTAAAGATAACTTCTAAGCCCAATTGTTTGAGGTAAGATGTTGATGCGCCATTTGCATATGCTGTTTGTATAACACCAACACGACCTTGAGAACTGTCACTGATCTTTTCATCTCCCCCCGTGTTAAGAACAGTCAATTGCTCCTTGATGAATATGGCAAACAAAGATAATATCTTGTCCCCATCAACAAGATTAGTTTCCTTGCTATCACTTGATTTCACATAAAAATAAACAAGTCGATCTGCATCTCCATCCAAACTTGCACACCTGAACAACTAGACACATGCTTGCATTTTAGACCCTGTTTTCACCAATCAGCACCATGGTTTATGAAGGTGACACAGTACCAGCTTTGGAATTTTCTAGCTCTCATATGTATTCACTTTGATAGTCAGCAAGTTAATGGCTAATCTTATATCAACCCTAAGAGTTGTTCTATTTGCAAATGACGGTTTAAACTTCAAGAAGACCTGATAAGTAAATTGATCACCTTGTAATTAATTTTTAAGACAAACCACCACAGATTTAAGAAGTGCATACATGCTGATACCAAATTCATGTGGTTGCTGATCCTTGCAACCTATGGCCATTTAGAGAATAATACTACTTCCAATATATGCAATCTATATTTTCTCATTCAACACAGAAAAGCAAGCAGTCCAAGTATGGAGAAGCAAAGTAAAAGGTCGGTTTTGTAAGTTTGACAAAAGGGATTACTTAATTCAAACAATGAGACGGCTGACCTTAATCCAACATCGCCAGGACCAAATTCTTGCGGAACAGACTTTTCCTTCTGTACATAATCAGCACCAACCCCCTCATTGAGTACTCCTCTTCCAGAATTGCGAACTTCAATCGGCAAACAATTCAAGATTTTAAATAAAACATGAACTTTTTCTGCACCAACACCATTAGCCCCATCCACCACCAACCTTTTGTCAACTTTATTGATTTTGTGTCTATTTGGAATCAAATCAATCAAGCACCTAATAAAGCGGAAAAAAAAAGCACATCAAGTGAAGGGACAACTTCTTAAGCAATCACCTCTAGCCATTACAATCTCCTATAATTAAACAAACCTGAATGAGCTAGAAAGCTGTTGGTAGTAATCATCTTCGGTTGCTTTTATGCCCTTATTTCTAGCACGCACCATCCAATGTAGCTGTGGAGTAGTTACAATTCCAGCTTCCACAGCAAGAGCTCCAACAATTGAATTAACTCCCTTTAGTCAAAGAAAAAGACCAAGTCAAGACCCAAAGAAATGAATTAAAGGGTGTAAGATGACACAGCTTACAAACTTGACAATATAAATAAATAAGATGCACAGGCCCAAACAAAAGAGTTCAAATAGCTTGAAGGATGCAATACTTGTTTAGCAGCTTGAAGAAGAAAGTCGCCAGTGGGCCTTGTGTCTCTTCCCAACAAAACCTCTGCTGATCGTGCTCCATTAAAAGGAATGCTTTCCTTCTTTACAAATTCTTCTATCAACTAGAGAAAATTGAAACAGAACACAGGCTCACTTTTTTTATATGTACACACTGTACCCACAAAGAAAACCCCAAAAAAAAAAAAAAAAAAAAACTGAAAGGTAGTTAGAACATTAAACATAATTTCAGGTCTCCAAAATCCACATGTTGTGCTAACTAATTGAGAAGTAATCAATTCTTGAGCAAACATGTTGCTACCAGTTCCTAATCAGGACTTGGATTAAATTTCTCTCTTTTATAGTTTATTCTAGTCAAGATCAAACTTACATTTAAATTACAATAATTTCAGCATTTCTTCAGAGCAAATTCAATTATCCAATCAACAGCAGTGTAACTGCAGATCACTAATGAACAAATCTCAACAGTCTTGAAAAACATGAGTACAGACAAATTACTGACCTCAAGAAGGGTTGAAGGAGAGGCAGCATTAGCAATTGCATCAGCAAAGGGTTCCCAATCTTGAGTGAGCATACCACCACTTGGATCAGCAATTTTGACTCCATTATCAGTGACTACATTATGGGATGCAGTAATCATCAAGCCAATCACTGACTGGGTCTTTAGAGATCTAAGAGCAGCTAGAATCCCGACTCTAAAGACTGTTGATTGGAGGATTGATCCATCCGCCCTAAACCCAGACGTGCCATATGATAGCTTCACTCCTGGAATGATTGAATAATGATAAGTCAAGACAAATTTCTGAACTGATAAGTTGGCAAAAAAATTTAAGAAGGAAATTAAATGATTTGAGACCTTGAGGAGGAGGGAAGTGAATAGAGTTGTGGAGGATGCGAGATCTTTGACCTTCATCCATGACAATTTTCTCAGAAGAAATGGTCTCTGAAAAATCATTAGAGCAACAAAAGAAAAAGAAAAAATAAACATCAGAATAATGATAACTTTACAGAGTACTTAAATTCATTTAAAGCATTATGAAATGGCAAAGTGAGGTAAAGTACATTTTAATTACTAGAAATATTTTAATTTAATTCCAAAATATTAGAAATTATGTTAAATTTATCAAAAGAAAAAACATGGAGAATAATATTTTGCCCTCAAATTATACCTAATCCCTTTGTTGTGTCCTTGTGATCTATAGAAGTCATTATTTTGTCCCTAATTTTTTCACTTCATTATATCATCATCATCCCGTCTATTTTTTCCTATATAGGAAATGATATGTTGACACTTGATAATACAAATCTCTTCACTGTCATGCTGTCTTTCAACCCCTCTTAAAATAAATTACAAGCTCGTGGTGTCTATAGACTAAAATTGACATCACAAAGCATTGTTATAGATGGCAATATATAAATTAACATCCACACTGTAAAAGAAGCAGAGATAAAAATAGTGTTAAAGGTTGGTTCACAGATTGTTAAATCAAAGTCTACAAGCAAATTAAGTTTATCAAATGAGAAAATAAAAAAAAAGGAAGAACAAGAAACAGGAGAACTTAAGACAAAGAACTAACTTTCAAAAAGTTCTAAGAACACATCAATTCGTTCTCCATTTCCATATTCAAAGAATTTTTGCATAGTAAGGACTTCACATTACCAAGTCTAAATAAAAGTAGAAACATATTCCAAATCACTTACAAATAAAAAGTTCAAGTCTTTATACAGTAATACATGGACTTGTAGAGCAATATTTTGCAAACAAATCCAACTTGTTAATTTATATATACATATCAACATATAAAATGGGAGGCACATGTCTATTTAATCAATCAAATCATTAAAGAGCCTCAAAGGTTGTTAACCAAAGCATTAAAGAAGCAATCCCATTCTCAGCCAAATTAATTTCAGTACAGAACAAGCCTGGATAATAACAGAGAATAAATACAGGAAATTGCTATTGCTAAGACTAACATCAGCTGGTGAAAACAATACTATTGGCAACACACTAGCATGTAGTTAAAGTTCAAAATATAGATGGTTGAATTACAAGCCAGAGAAACGCACACACAAAATCAATATCTATGCTCAGATTTAGTTCCAAGAAATGATTTATTTTTACCAAATCCTAACTACATCAATGCATCAATGGGATTCTTGGAGTTAAAGCATAACGTCAATTGTTAACATTCAAATTAGTCTGTGCCGTGAAAGTTAGCTTGCCGTTATTAGAGTACAAATTGGTGTTAAATAACATAAATCAATTTCAATAGCTCATCCCTTCTGTTACTAATATTTACGTAGAAGGAAATTTTCAGAAGAAACAAGTAAACTACCCAACAAATTGGTGCAAGTCCTACAGAAAATAATTCAGTTTTCAACAACAGATGCAAAGCAGAGATAAGTTACCTTTTTCGTCGTTGAGTGGCTGCGGCTGCTACTAGAGAGAGAGAGATAACGGCCGATTAGAACTCCGATGGTCTTCGAATCCGACGGACTAGATGGGTGGTCTCTTCCGTTGATAACCGACAGCGACGATAGCAATTAGCAGAGGAGGGGAGGAGAGAGCTCAAAGCCGACAGATTCTGGTCTTCCGTTCGCGTAACAAAAGAAGAAACAAATCTAAGTTTTTAGTTTCCGTTCAATAGCGGTGAGCATTGAGTAACTGTTACTAATTATCGTTACAGAACGGTTGGTAATTGGTTAACCAATAAGTTTTTTTTCGGTAATTTCTTTTACCGAAAATTTCAGACTCTCTTACCGAAACCGTTACCGAATACGGACGGTTATAACGGATTACCAATCGGTAAATTACCATTACCGATTTTCGATTATGAAATTGATAATTTGCTCTCTCTACCTTCAATTCGCGAATTTGCCGTTTAATTCCTAAAGCCTCTCATATATTAGCCGTTTAATTCGGCTCAAAATGTCTCAAATCAAAAGGAATTGCATGTTTTAAATAATAAAAAACGTCGCGGCTCGAAAACGCATTTTAAACGCAAATTGGTAACAGAGATTTGGTCAATTCTGAAATACCCCAAATCTTTTGTTTTGTGAGAATAACACCTCGAATTTAACTTTCTATTATCAAAATGACAAAACCCCATTACGTATCAATAGAACCCTTCTGAGTGTAATTGAAAAATAATAATAATATTTCGGTTATAAAAAATTTTTGACTGATTCAACAAATTAAATATGGTTGAATTGATTTTTTTTTTTGGAAATTAGAGATGGGATTCGAACCTTACTTTATTGGTTGCACTTTAACACTAAACTACGTCATAACATACATAACTCTGAACAAGTTAATTTGGGATGATGAATAGTTCTAAATAATGTTAAATATTTCTGTAGGGTATTTTACTATCAATACTAGATCGTAGGCATTATTGGAATTTGAGCAAAATATGTGTATTATATTGTATATAATTAAAATGAAATACACTCCTTAAGTTTCGGGAACTACGAGTAAATTTATACTTTCTTAACTTTATTTATTCCTCCTCACCCAAAGCATACAAGGCAAACTCTACAGTCTCCACAACTAAAGAAAGCCATGTAATGAAAAATTTTACACTTATATAAACGTCACATTTTTCATTCACTATCATTGTGTAAGCTATTTCTACAATAGTTAATGAAAAACTATAGTTATAAAGCCATGTAATGACTATTATTTTTAAAATAGTTAATTACGAACTAGATAAAGAAGACATGATTTATACCTAGAGCTGTGTAACCAAATGTTCTTGCAAAAGATGTCCAATTGGATGTATCAGGCATTAAAAGGCTTGCCGTTTTAAAATTCTAAATTCCTCTTTCTATGAAGTCATAGACGGAAAATGAATATCTAGCATGTAAACAATACCCATGTAGCTTTACAATGTTTCCATGTCGAATATTTTTGAAATGCTTTCAGATTTGTCATCTCACCATTTTGTAATTTCTTCACTGCAACCAATTGACCTGTAGGTAAGAAAGCTTTGTAAACAGTTCCATACCCTCCCACACCGATACAATACTTGGTGTTAAAATCTACAGTAGCCTCGATAATGTTTTCATACTTTATATCTTTATCATGGCTCCATATTTCACAATCACTATCGTGAAAACTTAACTTGGATCTCTTACTTACACTTCTTCGACGGCAGGCGAAAAAACATCCTACCAAGGCGAGGAATATAGACAAACTACCCAACAAGATTGGAAGAACAACAAGAATCAATTTCATGAGAAGGACATGCAATTTAATTGGTATTGTTACCACACAATTGTGTATTATTTCTCAATGCCTCAAATGAAGCCTTACAAAAGGCTTTAACATTAAGAACTTTGCCTTCTAACTTATTGTAGGATATATCCACCTCTATCAAGCTTACTAAGGAATCAAAAGAAGTTGGAATATTGCCAGACAACAAGTTTTGAGAAAGATTCAATGTCTCTAGCCTTTGCAAATCTCCAAGGTGTTGTGGAATCTTTGACGTAAATTAATTGCAACTAATATCATGACTTTTTAAAGATTGTAAACTCCCAATCTCTGAAGGAATGTTACCAGATAATTGGTTTTGGCTCAAGTTTAAGAATATTAATCTTGAGCATTCACCAAGTTGTTTAGGAATCGGTCCGCTTAGTGTGTTTCCTGCCAAGTTAAGACCTGCAAGATAATTGAGCATTCCAGTATCTTCAGGAATTTCGCCCGAAATATTATTGTTGCCAAGAGAAAGATTAAACAATTGTAACTTCCATAATTCTTTTGGAATGGTTCCTGAAAGATGATTGGACGAAAGGTCGAGCACATTCAATTGCTTTGCTTTGCTGAGTTCAGAAGGAATTGTTCCTGAGATATTATTGTTGGAGATTTTGAAAGTTGACAAATTATGAAAATCTTCCCACTTCCATGAAAGCTAACCATGGACTTTATTATCACTCAAGTCTAAATAGTACAAGTGTGGATATATACCAAAATTTTGAGAAGTATTTCCTACAATTTGGTTTCT
>CANUEY010023313.1:0-67730 GCA_948099555.1 Croton setiger | reverse complement strand
ACACAATCATTTTATATATATATATATATATATATATATATATATATATATATATATATATATATATATATATATATATATATATATATATATATTTCTTTTATTTTTTAAAATACATGTCTATCAAAACTCACATCATTTTCTATATAAATAGAGAAACATTCACCAATTTAGTACTACGCCTAAAATTTTTTAAGTTTTATAAAAAAATTATCATATCAATTAATTCATATTAATTAGGATAATTTTGAAAAGAAAAAAACTAAATACTAGATTTTATTAAATTAGAGGGGCCAAAGAGTAATTCTTCCAAAAGTGAATTGATGTGTGCTGAGCTTGATGAACACCCTTAGGCCCAAGGATCTACGAAATAAGATATTGGGTCAAATTTCTAGATTATGGCTGACCCAATCCAACAGAAAGGAAGCACGAGCAGAACGGACGAAACTTCCAGTTCGTACCGATCTCTTTCTCATTAAGCAAATACGAACGCTAAAAACCGTTTATTAATTGAAAAACTATAGTTTTCGAAATTTGTACTCGAAGGAGACAAATTGAAGAAGAACATTTCCATCTTAATTTTAGCTTTCTGCAATGTCTTCACCTGCTGAGTGAGTCTCCTTCACCTATCTTATTTCCTCTGATCTTTTTGTTCCTTGTAGTTAATTTGAAGTTATTGAGAGAGGTTTTCATTTGAGCTATAATTCGAATTGTACTCTTAATAAATAGGTTTTGCTTGTGTAATTATAGTTTCGGGTTGATGTTAATTTAATCCTGGTATAGTTCTTTTAGCTCTGTTTAGCTGATTCATGGCCGTTAATGAGATCTATATCTTTGCATTCTCTTATATACAATCAGTAACTATTCTCGAACCTACATTAGCAGTCTTGAAATGGTTTGATGCTTCCTTAAAATATGTCTGCTGTGTTTTTTTTGTAACGTTTGAATGCTTGATTTGCTGGATAGCAGCAACATCAGCAGTAGTAATTAATACTAAAACAATTGTGAACTGCATACGTTTGCTTTCTAAGTGTTCTCTATATGTAATCTCTACATCATTTGAGGTTTCTCGTTACTGATTGCAAGTTCTGTTTTCCATTTGGTTTAGATACTATCATTCTCTTCCACCAATAAGCAAAGCTTTTGGGACTTTGTGCGTGGTTTTCACCGCAGCCTATGAGCTTGGAATATTTGATGTATACCATATTCAATTGATATATAAACTAGCTTTCGCACATTTTCAGGTATGGATTATTTTTTTTTTTAGGTTATTCTATATCTTACATAAGTGGTCCTATTGATTTTATCATCAACTGAGAATTTGGCTATAACTATCTTAGAAACACTGATGTCCAGAAAAACTCATCTATGGTTACCTTAGTTGCTAGAGTTATGAATGTGATACATGCCAATGATTTCTTTTCCTAGCTGTAAATGGGGACACAGGACTACCCGAGTGATCATAGATAGATATAATCGGCTCAGATAAGTGTCAATAGAAATGAAAAGTAATTGGAATTGGCATACCAAAGATAGAAAGTATAATTTGGAAATGCTGTTTGGAAACCCCAAGATGAGTTACTTTAATTGACCTCAATCCCTTGGTAGGCTTGTGTTACAATTTTGCTTTTTCTCCTGTTGCCAAGAATCAATGGGTTTTGTAGAACAAACTAAATAAAGACCATACCAGGGGAAACTAAAGTTAAGAAGACATTTCTGCTAAACGCAGACCCTACTGATTTATTGATGACCCTGGAGCATTTCCCTCATCTCTCCTGTGCTTGTGTATGGATATACTGACTTGCATATAAACTCAAAAAAAAGTACATTCATGATAAGCAATTTTCTATTGAAGTTTTCTGAGCTTATTAGCATGTCTGTTTATTGAGCATGTAACTTTTTGTTCAAGTCAGTCCAACTCATTTTTCAACTCTATGTGAATTTGCAGATATGGAGGCTTATTACAAATTTCTTTTTTCTGGGAAAATTTTCCATCAATTTTGGAATTCGCCTCTTAATGATGTAAGTTATAGATGCAAAGATATTCTTTGATTTCATTGTTGAACTCCTCATATTTTTATGTACGGAAGTATTGAGTTTCATCTAGAACATTTTGATCTCTGGCACTAACATTTCTCGGTAATTGCTGAAATTTTACAGAGCAAGATATGGAGTTCAACTTGAAAAGGGACCATTTGAAAGACGTACAGCAGATTTCTTGTGGATGATGATCTTTGGGGCCTTAACAATGCTGGTATGTGTTTTACTTTGTTAATGGTTTATATGTCCAGTCTGTGGTGCATTCCACTTGAAATTGCAAGAAACATTGCTTATGCTGTAGATTGAAAGTGGGGTTGACCTAAGCAGTTGTGAGCTGAAGACTGAATTATATGGTTTCACTGTTTTTGTCCACTCTCTCTCTCTCTCATCTCAACGTTTTCATTTGTTAAGATTTTTGAGGTTTAACCTATCTACTAACCATATGAAGTAGCATTTCACGTAAACTTGTTAGTGGATTGAATTTATAAAACAATGTTAAAAATTAGAGCTGATTTCTTATATCCTATCTCCTGAATTAGGTACTAGCTGCCATTCCTATATTCCGGACCCCTTTCTTGGGAACATCACTTGTGTTCATGCTTCTCTATATATGGAGTAGAGAATTCCCAAATGCCAACATCAACATATATGGTCTGGTGACTCTTAAGGTATGTTTGGGGTATTTCAGTTCTAGAATTTTGCTGGGTGGTTTTCCCTGTTATTTAGGGTATGGGAGTATTTGAATTGTACATCTAACTTGTATGTTCTCAGGCATTTTATCTACCGTGGGCCATGCTTGTACTGGATGTCATTTTTGGGTCACTTATTATGCCAGATCTGCTGGGAATCATTGCGGGGCATCTGTATTACTTTTTGACTGTGTTGCATCCACTTGCAACTGGAAAGACGTTATTGAAGACTCCAAGAATTATGTATCCTTAAATTATTTGGTTCCACTTTAGGACAAAAGTGTATCTCCCTAGTAATTTGCATACATACAGCCTTGATTAAACAAATCTTCCATTCATACCCCACTATAATTTTAAACAATCCCTCAATTTTTCTGTTGAATTGGGATTCAAACGATAATATGTTTGGTTAGCTATACTCACGCATCTGCATAGTTTTCTTCCACATTCCATGATGCATCATCATTTAGACTCTAGGATTGATGAAATATTTTCGTGATGTTGGTTTATTATTTGACCATGCTTCTATTTCAACAATTTCCTGAACTATTCTAGACATAAACTGGTCGCAAGGTGGAGAATAGGAGCTCCAGCTCCAACAAACAGTCGGGCTGCTCAACCAGAGAGACCTACTGGTACTGCTTTCAGTGGAAGATCTTACAGGCTAAGTGATTAGTTTATACTCCTCCAAGTACGCATTTCTTGATGATTCACATATTACCTCAACTTTGTAATCACTTGTTTTAGAAGATGCAGCTAACACAAAGTACGAAAGTGTTTGATTCTGTTTCAAAGTTCTGACTGCAAGATTATTTTGTTTTTCTGTTCTCTGATGTCTTTTTCCGGCCTTACATTTCTGAAAATAGGTTCCGGAGAATTTATTTATTTATTTGTATAATTGAAGGGAAAGGACTAGCAAGTAGTTGATAGTGGTGAAAGTTCTAATTGCCCATCATTCAATGCTATTTCTTTTTATTTTCTTTGATTATATTTCAATTTGACCGCAGAACTTGTCCCAGTTATATGATTCCTACCATATTTGTAATTTCGTTACAAGTTGGACAGGCATGACTAAACTTCTTGATAATCAACTCCAAACTTCGGTTAATTGGTGAAGTGAGTTGCACGGATTAAAATATTGGAAATTTTTTAAATTGAAGGGAAGCAGAATATAATGTAGCTTTAATTGGACTGCTAATCAAATTCTAGTGTCGATTTTGAACATTATGAAAGGAAAAGTGGAAACTTTGACAGTAATGGCTTACTAATTGCTTGCTTAATGCAAAAAAGTTAAGCATCCTAGTACAAGTCTTTGTAAGTCCGAAAAAACACATAACAAAATGTACAAACAGGACGGGACAATATGAGCCAAACTATAGATTGTGTCCATAAATGGAACAAGGTAAGAGATTGAAATTCTGTAACATAATCAACAGAGAATGAAGAGTTCTAAAACCAGTAATCAATGGCAACCAAATATGATTATCCAAATATCCAATTCAAATCAATCAATCTCTGTCGTTAACTTGAAATAAAATCCGACATCGTTTCGTTAACATTTGCTCTTTTACATACCATATTTAATTGGTTTTTTTTTTTTTTTTTTTTTGAGATTTATTTGGTCAAATGGCATGAGGTAAAATGGGTGTAAAGTAAAACCAAGCCTAAAATAACGCAAAACGAATGGTAGAGATAGAAGAATGAAGACCAAGCAAAACTTGAATCAACCATATCTGACCGTTCAATTTATCCGCGTTCATCGCTCTTTTTTAATATTTAATAATTTAATACCCGAGCTCATAAACCAACTTAAAGAAACGGTACACATTAACATTTCTGTTCGTTAGAAAAAAACTAAACAATTCCAACAAAGCAAATACAAGAGAAAGTAGCAGAAGCAAATAAAAAAAAAAAAAAAACCCGGAAATTCAATTTCATATCCAAAACGGAGTCTAAAATGTCGTGGCAAACTTACGTGGATGAGCACTTGATGTGCGATATTGAGGGCCAGCATCTCACCGCCGCTGCCATTTTTGGCCTTGACGGTACCGTCTGGGCTCAGAGCTCCTCTTTTCCTCAGGTGACTCTTCTTTATTCCGTTTTTATTCATCATATGCTATTTTAATGTTCGGTTGATTTCTAAGTTGCAGAATCGATTATTTTGATGACAATGTGGCTCAATTTTGGATTCTAATTCTGTTGATTTCATTTCACGTATTTGAATCCGGATTTTCGAAATACTTAAAATTCAAGATTATGGAAGTTCTCATTATTTTCTAGGGAAAAAACTCACAGACTAGCTTAACTTAGCTTTATTTAGATTGAATTGCATAATTGATCTTTGATCAGACAATTCACTGTTAAGATTTGGTTATTTTTGTTGATTAATTTCAGGTGAAGGGCGATGAGGTAACTAATATCCTGAAAGATTTTGAGGAGCCAGGTCACCTTGCCCCTGTAGGCTTACACCTTGGAGGCACAAAGTACATGGTTATCCAGGGTGAAGCTGGAGCTGTTATCCGTGGAAAGAAGGTGATGCCTACAATGGATTTTGAAAACATTGATCATCTACATTTCAAAATGATATAAAGCTAAAGTAAATTCAGTTTAATTGTTATAACATGTTTGAGTTCACAAAGAACATAGTTCAAGAACCATAAATCATTTCTAGTTACATTTAAGCACGACTTGCAAATAATTCCATAATTCTTGAATTTGTGATTGTATGATTATATATATTGGTTCATGAAATTGACCAGCATCATAAGTTGGGTTTGGTTGGATGTATTATTTGTGCAGGGATCAGGAGGAGTCACCATAAAAAAGACTGGACAAGCACTTATTTTTGGTATCTATGATGAACCTGTAACTCCAGGACAGTGCAACATGATTGTGGAGAGGTTGGGTGATTACCTCATTGATCAGGGGCTGTAGGCCTTACCCTAGTCAATCAAAACATTTTGTCATATTTTTCCTGATGGGGTTATAAGTATTGTCTTTTTTTTCCTTTCTTTTGTGTTTTTTTCATCTCTGGTTCCAAAAGTTTGCAGCTTTCTTCTCTTTGAAGAGCCTCGAACAGGCTGTGAAGATGTTGCAGAAAATAACCATATCAGAACTAAACTGTTCCCTGTTTGCATTACCTTGGTTGGTTTTATGCACATTTTTCTTCTGGTGCAGATTTCAATAGTTATGGTATTAGTTTTTTTATTTTCATTTTAACATTTTTTGAGTCATTTGGTTGTATTTATTGATTTACAGAAAAGAATAACTTAAATCCCTTTTCCATAATACAATTTTGTGCATTTATTGTGCACCACTATTATTTGCAATTTTTAGACCATGTTTATAATTATAATAAAATTTGACGATACAGACATAATAATGAGCAGAAGAAAATTTCAGCCACAATCGATTTTTTTATTTATATATATTTCTTGTATTTTCTTTTTGAATAATTTGGAGGTGGTTCAACATATTATAGTTGCTTCCCTCGTTCAAATGTTGTCAGGGGAAAATAAAATATTTTTGAAAATTCAAAGATACGATTCTCCAAAAGGAGCTTTTTATAACCTTCTATAATCATCTGGTAAGGTGCCGAATTATCTCTTTTACTTTTGTGTCTGGTGCCATCACCGCATCAACTTACCAAAACTCTACTCTAATCAGATATTATTCGTGCCAAGCTGTCATTCAATTATTATTATTATTTAATGTTTTATTTTTTTTATTGTAGAATTTATTTTTGAAAAATATTATATATTTTTAAGCAAATTAATACTATATTTTTTTCAGAAAAAAGCAAATTATTCCTATATGTTTTTATAATATGCACAACATTGAGAAGAAGTAATGTAGCATTTGCTCTTAATTCTTAAATATCATGCCATTTTGGGCGATGTATTTAATAGTTTAGCTTTGGCAAGACAAATTTTTTTTTCCTTAACATTGAATGGAAAAAATATATTAAAGTTTAGTATTTTTTTAACATTAAAAGGGAAAAATTAGATAAATAACAAAAAAATAAATTGTAATTTGTTATATAACTTTGTGAACAACTTCAATGTTTTAATTACATTGTGATAAAAATAAAACATCTGATATAAGCCAATCAGAACAAATATTTGTATGTTTAAAAATATAGAAGATAATTTATATGATATAGCACAATTTTCACTTTTCAATAAAAAAAATAGCATTTTAAATTTTATATTTAGCAAAATAACACTTTTATATTAATTTACATGTATTTTTTTTTAAAAAAAAATTGTTGATATTTTTAAAAAATAAAAAAAATTAAAACTTTTCACTTTCCAGCAATGTGAAATAAAGCTTTCAGGTTTCACTTTTTATTGTTTTCGCCGTCAACTTTTGTTGGCCCTCTTTCACCGCCCAAATTAGCCGGCTAGCAACCGCAACCATTTGCCTACCTTATGGCGAGCTCCATTTGGATTTCGAATCCAAGACCACTAGATGAAAGCCCAAGCGACGATAAACCAATTGGTACCAAGTTTGCTACTGTTTATTGGCCAGAAAAAGTGACATTCATCGGCGATCTACGTTTTTTGCATTTTTCGGCCACATATTGCAAAGTCATGAAAAAACAATGTCATATTTAAAATCTATGAGTCGAGAGTTTTCCAATGATATATTATTTGTCAAGTTTTATCACCGTTACAATTTTTCGGTGACCTACAACAGATAAGACTTTTAGAGGTTGAAGATGAAGTTAGGTTATTCATTTATGATAAACCTCGGTGAATTCTATTGATCCTTACTTATATTGGTTTGTATTGAATCTTAGTGAATTGTAATGAATCATAATGAATTTTTTTAATGAATCTAATTGAATTCTATTCAAACTCGTCAAGTCTAATTACCGTTACAAATTTTTAGTGACCGGCAGTGGTTAAGGTTTCTACAGGTTGAAGATTAAGATGGTTTTATTGAATTATATTGAAACTTTCCGGTGTCGGAACTTCAAAGTGGTTGTCGAAAATCATTAGTTGGTGTTGTCCCTTTTTTATTTTATTTTTATTTTTATATAAATTTAAATTTATTTTTTAATGAGGGGTAGTTTTGACATTTTTAGCCTACTTTTTTCCTAATGTGCTATTTTGCTAATTTTTAAACTTTTGTGTTATTTTTTTTTAGGTAAACTATAAATGTTTCATATTGCTAATTGTCCTAATATATTCAAGCAAAAGTCTGATATTTTGAATTCTTATATTGTAAACCAAAAAAATTGGATTGTAAGGGTTCCTTTAATTCAACTACATAACACTTAAATCCATATTAGTTAGCATTCATAATTTGATATCCACACAATAGAGAGTGACATTTCTTATTAATTTATATTCAAATAAAAATTTAAAGTCGTGACCAAATATTACAATTAAGTGTAATATTCACTGTATTAGTCTCTCAATGATGTCCCCACCATTTCCCCCCTAGAAGTTGGTTTCTCAATTAAATGTGGCAGTTATACGCATTATGGAGGAAGAGGTTTTGGATGCAAATTTCATAATTTCCATAGACTAAATATATAAATATCAGTACCTTTCAAAAAAAAGAAAATATATTATACAAATATCAGTTATAAGATGCAAAAGTTGTGATGAAAATTAAAAAAACAAAAAAATTGTGATATTTTGATAATGACAATACTAAAATGTTATCCTCCCAATTTATGATTTTGTTTAACAAAAGTATTCATTTAAAACATTCATAAAAATTCATGTATTTGTGTAAATTAAACTATTCTTAACATTTTTAAATTTAATCATATCTTAAATTTTAATTTTGATAGAATGTAAAATTAATGGAATTGCATTAAATCCATCATGTTTATTATTTACATTCTATCGATAATTTAACTTTACAGAAAAATAGTCATTAATCAGAAAATTATTCTTTATATGATACAATTTAAATTTTATGCATTTTACATTTTTTCTTTTATTAAATTCAACAAATTTAATAAAATTATTGTTCATAGGTTATAAATTCAGACCCGGAATATTATAAAATAATACATGGATTAAATAGTAATAATGCAAAATTTACAAGTGATATAAATAAATTTGTAGACATTAATTCATTATTAAATTTAAATAAAAACACACGGGGTTGTGGACCACACGTCTCGTCGTTTTAACGCAATATCAGTCTCTCTGCTGCTGGCTTCACAGATAAGAACACACCCATTCGACTCTTCCTTCTCTCAGCTGAGCACTAGCACACCTTTGCATCTCTCTCTGAAACTCCATACACCTTCTAGAGGAAGAAGAAGAAGAAGAACAAAGAAGAAGACAAGAAGATGTCGTGGCAAACTTACGTAGATGATCACCTTATGTGCGAAATCGAAGGCAATCATCTTTCTGCTGCTGCCATCATCGGCCAAGACGGCAGCGTTTGGGCCCAGAGCGAAAATTTCCCTCAGGTATTTCTCTGCTTATGCTCCGTTCTCTCCGTTGTTTTTTGAATTTTTTTTTTCATTGTCATTAATTAACCATGTATTACTGGATTTATCGAAATCGATCAGAAAGTAGATTCGGTGCTTGGGATGCGATCTGACTTCCTTTTTCATTTTTTGTTCTTTTTTTTTGTTAGTTTTGATTCTTATTAGATGTTATTCTTTTAGTTGATTTATCAACTGATTGTATGAACTGGAAGTAAAATCGGTTCTGCTCAGCTATTTTCTCAATTAAATCTGGGATTTTTACTTCTTTTTTTTTTTCCATTTCCTTTCTTGCTGGGTAAAAAGTTATTGCCTTTCGATCTGATTCAGTTGTGGTTTTCAGTTTAATATTTTTGGGGATTGACCCTTTGGAGTAATTAGGTATTAGGGATTTGATGAGTTGGTTTGACTTTTGATATTTGGATGATTTTCCTGCCTAATATGGTTTCTTCCCCATAATTTATCTGATAATATGTTCTTCTAGTAATTGAAAACTGATATGAGGAATTCTGTTTCAAGATGTTCACTAAGGAACGCCAAGAGAAAGGGTTGAAGTTTGTTGCTTTTCTTATCTTATGCAGGATCGATTGAGAGCAAAAGAATAAAAGTTACCATTTTTATTTTTCTGTTTCCTGATTTGGTTGACTGATGAAATGCATATAATCCAGCTTTCTGTATCAAGCATACACCATTTATTTCTGGTAATTCTGCTCACTTCTGTGGTCTTGATGTTTGCTTTAGTTCAAGCCTGAAGAAATTACTGGCATTATGAATGACTTTAATGAGCCTGGAACTCTTGCTCCAACTGGGTTGTACCTTGGTGGCACAAAATACATGGTGATCCAAGGTGAGCCAGGAGCTGTCATTCGGGGGAAGAAGGTAATTACCTTGTATTTAATATTTTGTTCAACTTCATTAACAGTTCTTAATGACCTGCGTTTGCATCCAATCATACTTAAAAACAACATACTTAATGTATGTGTACAATTGATTTTAAGTAATGGTACTTAAGCAATCTAAATCATAAGTCCTTTACATGCCTAGGAACTTTAAAGGTTCAGGTCATTAGATCCACTTTGCACCTTTGTTGGCTACCTTGGTATGGAATATAACTTATCCTTTTTGTGTATTTGGGTCAATTTGAAGTGAGAAATCACATACCTTTTTAGATTTTGAGCTAATATGTCTCTAGTCAATGCATTTATGTTCGTTATTCATTACATTTTGGGATTCTATTTATGTTTTACATTTTGTTCAAGTTCGTTCTCAATTTCATCTGAGCTTTTGTTGGTTGAATTTCAGGGACCTGGTGGAGTTACTGTCAAGAAGACTACCCAAGCTTTAATCATTGGCATCTATGATGAACCAATGACTCCAGGGCAGTGCAACATGATTGTTGAAAGGCTCGGTGATTATCTCATTGATCAAGGCCTTTAAACATCTTTGTATTGTGCCCTGCTATTTATTACAATTTTCGTGGCTTCTATACAAGCTTGGATTTTGCCTGCCTGTTGTTGGGAATGGCTGAATGATGTGAAATAATAGTATGAAATATTGAAAGTGGAACGTTGTGTGGAAAAAAAGAAACAAATTTGGTGCTTTGTTGAAGTGAATGGATATGATGATAACTCTGTTATTGTATTAGTTTGATTATGGTATTCTTAAGATTGTCAATTGAGCTACTTTGTCTGAAAACTACAGTGGATTTCATTTATTGGATGTGGTAATTTGGTTAGCATAATCTTCTCTTTTTTAAAAAATAAAAAATAAATTACGTGTAGAATTTGCTCTTCTTGACCGTTATATTTTTTATTTAAGTCAATTTGGATTATTTTTGAGCTGGTTTTGGCACGATTTAAGGGTGAAAACTCATGCACCCACAGCATCTACAAAGAATGAAAATTCAAGCACCGACAGCATCTAAAAAGAGAGGAATAGTTGGGAACAAAAATGCAGTTTCCGCCCTTTAATGCGTAATAGACTAACTCGGAAAGTTCACACATAAAAGACAGAAAAACTGAACAAATATAGTACAGAACCCGCCTCTAAATACTCCATACGGAACTAATACCTGGCAGGCAGATATATATATATATATATATATGTATTTGTGCCAGGTTGCTGCTTGTGTATTTTCAACCATGCAATTCTTCTTTGGGGGAAATTGCCTGCAGAGTTTCGTCTACCTGCATAACTCATACCAATTCCCCTTTCACCTTGTTTAATATTTACCTTGGTTCCAAGGTCAACTTCCTCGTGCATTACCAATATTGAGAAGTGCAAGGAATCCGAAAAGGAGGAAACTGTATGCCCATCCGAAAACTTCATTTCGAGATGATGAGGAAGAACTTGAAGAAGACATTGCTGTTGTGTTACTTGCTGCCGTTTTGTTGGTCCTGTGTTACAATATCACAACATGTTTAGCACAAATAATAAATTAACTTACACATTGCAATGCTTTTTGATTATACGCTATACTTACCCAGTGGTCATGTACAAGCAATTGTCATAACCTGCACAACATAAGTACTGGTTAGTTCATCAAGCAACCAAAGAGAAAGGATTTTAAAAGATCACCCCTTTCTCTTATCAGATTAACAAAGTAAAAATGGAATAAATTTCTAGTCAAGATGCAGGTTAACCATAATGCACAGGAATATTCATACTTGGATCCTTGTCAACTTTAAGTCCTGCCCCACCAAAACTGCAAGCAACATCGGATGCTCCATTTTGCTGGTAGTAACTGTTGAATGCATAAGATGCATGCGAAAGTAGAGTGTCCGGCTCAAAACAAGGCTGGCTAGGCTGAATGGCAGAACAATCTACATTTCCAGGGCCACATGCCCAATCTAGAGCACTTTGCAAATCAAGTTGGGAAGCATTATTTGAAGCAATGCACCATGTAGTTGAATTTAAACTAGTAAGGTTAGTGTTTTTGGGTATGTCAATAACACCTCGTCCGGTAAAATCCAAATTGTAGATACTTGTCTGGTCTGGATAAAATAAACCCCAATTCCTCTCAGATTCCAAACCTGGCTTCCTGTTCTCATTGAACAATGAAAAGATGTAAATATCCACAGCTTCTCCAGGCTTTGCAGGAGTACCTGCATTGTTGATGACATGGCGAATCAAGTTGGTATTATATGTTTCGGCATTCTCAGGAGTAGCAGCTTTCTCCTTTGGTGACCCTTTGGATGGCCACCCTGTCTCAGTGACCATAACCTTAATTGTTCTGAAATTCAGAGCCATCAAGGCAAAATATAGTGCATCAATCTGAGCATCAAACATGTTTGTGTAAAGCAAACCAGTGTTCGGGTCTATCACTTCAGTAGATGACTCGAACAGTGCATAATCCAAAGATATATTGCTGGGAGAATCTCTATAAGCATAGTAAGGATAAATGTTAATCATGAAAGGGGATTGGTTTTCAGCAAGAAATTCCAACATGGGCTTCAGAAAATATGCATGGCTGCTATTGAAAGCGCCAGCAGATGGTGGGAACGAACGAGACAAAACCCCAAGGGAATGAGTGCTTGAAACTTTGATCCTTTTATGCAAACCAACCTTTTTTAGGGCTGTGAGAACATTATGCATTGCCGGTACAACCAAGGCAGATGCATTATTCGGGGCTTCTGTGACTTCAGCGCCAACAGTTATGTATGAGATCTTTGTAGCAGGGTAGTAAGGAAGAATGCTGTTCCTTATCCATGAGTCAGCATTGGATTGAAACTGGGATAATGCCAGCAAATCAGAATTGGGAACTCCAACCATAAGGTCAACTCCTGTGTTGGCAAAGGCCTTGAGAACCTGAATGTTTGAATCATAAATCCTCAAATACTTAATGTTATGTTGTCTAACAAGCTGTGCAACTTTATCAGGAGTTGGAAGATCGTCTGCATTTCTTCCATAGCAAACTCCAACTGTGCTCCCTTTGCAAAAGACTGCAGGAGAAAACCAACATGAGAACCATGTAGAATTCAATTGCAGAGGCATTTGAAAGAACAACAGAGTCTAGGTACACACTAGTGAGTCTAACAATTCATGAAATAACTTTGAATAATCATTGTACTTATTTTAATTAAAAACTACTGCCACCACAAATTGAATGAAAGAAAAGGCTTCTGAACAACAAGTTCGTGCTACAACAATAAGGGGGTGAGAAAAAGTTCACTCCTTTCATAAGCATACCATCAACAAGCTTTGATTCAAGAGGAAAAAGACGCTCAGAATATCATCAATAAATCATTCTTCTCAAACAACACGCTGATTTATTTAAAATCAATTTGAAGATTTCCCTAACAAAAGAAGGAAAGAGCTATATACTCAAGGTTTCATTCAAATTGCAACCCTAAACAAGTTTGGAGCTAATATAGCAAAATCTACAAAAGGAATGTCACATCAAAATCACAAAGTGCTTACTATAATATTAACAATCACAAAAAAATTGATAAACTAATGTTATAGCTTCTATATCAATAAATATGTTCATGTAAATCTCAATCACGCCTTGTTTTATGTATTATGTTAATCATACAAGCCAAGTATAAACAAAACGATTGCATTAAATAAATCTTAAACACACCTAGTTCAATGTTAGTCATACGAGCCAAGTATACACACAAAAAGACTGCATTAAAAAACTCTTAAACCTACTATAAGATGGACCACAAACATAAATACTGCAATCAAGCTGTCCATAAATTAAATATTGAAAGCCTATCAAAATAAAATATTAAATACAAGTAGTGGTTATTAAAAACAAGCTTTCATTTAATTTATTACAATATTTTTAAGAAAGAAAAGTACGACATTCTATTCCATTCTAGATAGAAGATATGTTAACATAACCTTTCTCCATATTAGATACAGGGCAAATAAAGGGAAAGCAACTGCAGTTATGAATACCAAAGATTGAAGTTAAGTTTAAGTTAAAAGAATTTTGTTTCTGCAGGTTTCTTCTGGAACTACCTCAAATTAGAGTCATATATCAAGAGGGAAATAAAGACAGAGAGACAATAATGTAGATTAATTACTCCATAGAAATCAAATGAAGGTTTGGGTAGAAAATTTCTAGTTCAGGAAATCACAAATAAAGAACAAAAAATCTCTAAAAAGGGGCAAAATCTAAACTAAATCAAAGAAAAAGGAGGAAGACCCACAAAACAGGCAGAATGGAAAATGCGGGAAGGTTAGAAATAGAAGAAAGCTAAGAGAAAATGAAGAAAATAAAACATACCCAGAAGCGTAAGTAACAGGGACATAGCAAATATAAGCTTAAATCCTCTCGCCATTGCTGAAGAAACTAGAAACTGCAGTAGCCAAAGCTCTCTCCTTTCTACACTTAACTTTACTCTTTTTATCTGAAACTCTAACGTTCTTGGTCTAGGAATCTAGACAAGAGGGGGTAACGTATCTATTTTTTCTCTCTCGTCCCAAAGAGTTTAGCTTTCTCTCGTAGCTCGAGGGAGGAGGGAGTATAGTGGTGTTGTAGAGCTTAAACTTGGGCTTGGCTTTAGTGCACTGTACGGCCAGTCTATTGGTGGTAGTGTCAGACAGAGAGAGAGAGAGAGAGAGAGTGAATGATCGGACCGGACTTCAGACATTATTTTTATGAAATATCGTTAATAAAAGCGTCTGGATTCCGCTATTTTGGCACGTCTGTTCCGCAGTCGTTTACTGCTCTTCGATATCAATAAACGGATTTTTTTTCCCTAAATAGTTATATTAACAAATTGTTTTAAATAATTTAAAGCCCTCATAAAAATTTAAACTTTTGTTAATAACTTGTGCTAAAATATAGCATTGGAGATAAAGGTCACTCTTAAATTAATACAAAAATTTACATGAAGGAGGCAATCATAAAAATAAATTAAAATATATTCGACAATATTCAGAAATATAAAATATTCTTTTATAAAATGTATTATCTCGGTCTTAAAATATAAATTTTTTTCATGAAATGTTGTTTGAAAAATTTTAAATTTTTCAATTTGTAAATTAATTTTTTATTAAATTAACCATAAAACATTTTTATTTTTAATATATTTAAAATACTCACTCCATAGCCCATTAAAAAAAAAATATGTCACTTTGTTTGAACCAAGCAAAAAAATAAGCAACAATTTGAGCACTTAAAAAAAAAAAATAGAAGAATAGAATCGTAATTCAAATTAGATACCTGAGGATCTAAAATTAAATCGCCTACACCACGCCATAGCCCATTATTTCTGTTTTTGGCATCATTTGTTATCTTCTAATACTAAATTGTATATATTCTAAAATTAAACAACTCCATATAAATGAAAAATTCTGACATCGGATGCCGATAGTTATGCCCTTCTGAAAAATTATTTATTAAGCTGATAGCGACAGGTTTAAAATTTATTAAAAATTATAAAATGCAATTAATATTAGGGGTATAAATGATTGATTTATTTCATAAAATTCATAAATAAAACACCTATTTGGGGCATATACAAATTATAAATGAGACACTTCAATTTGAAACTAACAAAATGTGTTAAATTTAGAAGTTTGAAATGATAGAAGTAAGAATGTATGAAATGGGATATGAATGATGTATGTACTAATTCCTTTGTTGGTAAACACCTAAAAATAGATGGGTTTATGAAATATAATTAACATTTTAAATTCTATTATGGGGTAATTATTATTGGGTGCAGGTTTGGTCTAATATCCCTCTATTTTCAAAATTGTATCAATTAGTAAACAAAAAAGTCAACGTTTTTTTTCAAAATGACAAAAATACCCTTTGGTTTATTTGTATCGAGCCATGATTTATTTAAATCGAACCGGACTAATTAAACCCAATTTTAAATCAAATCAAACTAAGACTTTTTATGCATGCATAAGCTATAACCATTCACATAGCAATTATCTATTCTTTCAATTAAAATTTTATTAAATAATTACATATTTATTTTTCTATCATCCTACCCTAAAGTATCATGAGCATTTTTAATTTTTACCGGAAAAAATTGACAATTATCCCTTCTATTGTTAAACTTGTTAATATGAGGTAATGACGATTACTGCCAAATATTGTCAAATGGTTCTTTTGACATATTATTTCACTTACGTTGAAAATATTGTCAAATCGTTCTTTTGACATATTATTTCACTTACGTTGAAAATATTACTATAAATATAATCATCACAATTATTTTAAGGAAAATCTCATCACTTATTTACAAAAAAAAAAAAAGTAATAATAATAATAATAAATTAATAAAAATATAAGAGTAATCAAACAATATGAATCTTCAATATAAATTCAATAAAAAAAAAAACTATGTAAAGATAATGCCTTAACGCTCAATTGGGTACCGCCGCCGAAGGCAAAGATAACCTAGTGTGCTGTAAAAGATTGTCGTTTTGCCAGACGTCACCGCAGTTCGCAGGGTGGATACAGAGAAAAGCCAAAGATCAAGATGAGTTTTACAATTCAAACGATTGCCAAACGTTGCTTAAATTAAGGATATCTTCTAATGTCATTACGGATTCATTAAAATCATCACAGACAAGAACTAACGAAAAACAAAGCAAATTTCACAGCAAATATGAAAACAAACATATTAAAACGATAAAAATCTTCAGGTAATATTACCCTAAAATCAGCATAATATTTACATATCAGAATACTACTACTTTTGTCAAGATCATCGCAATTAGACGGTCACCACCTCTTCTGGATCTTCAAAATTTGGATCCTTAAAATCTAGAACTTCCTGCTCGGATCCGATCTCGACCTGTGAATAACCGTCGCCGGACCAAGTGAACTTACCACCATGACCTCCTTTTTTAGGCGATCCATTCATACCAGTAGCCGATTTCCTGTCTCTGCGCATATCAGATTTAATATTGTTGCTGCTCTTGGAACTCTTCGGTGCGTTCTTCATCTTTGATTGATTTGAATTTTTCTGCTTGGAGTGGAAAAAGGAGCCTGGATCGAGGGTTTATATACAAACGAGAATCTGTTTCGTTTGCCTTTTTTTGTGGGGGAGGGTTTTACTGTGGGCGTGGCGTTTTCTGATTACATAGATAGGATCGGATAAGATCGATTACTTGTAAATCGTTTTTTAATAGAGGTTTATTATCGAGTATATAATATAAAAATAAACTCTATTGCCTTAAACGGTTAGATATTTAGATTCGAAGGTATTTATGCTTGTATTGCGCGATGTCGTGCACGTGGCTCGAGGAGCACATATTTTACATGGAGCCTAGCGTACAAGATTTTAGCCTTTCACACGTCGCTGTTTTCTTCCAGGGAATGTATTGGGCTTTCGTGGGCTATGGTCTTTTCCCGAGGCGTGCACCCCAAGTACCGAGTTTTACAACAGTGACTTAGTCGTTCGGCCTAGTCAATTAACTCAACTTTTTTTTTTTTTTTTTTTGAGAAAGCAAAGAATTGATTTGCTTAATTTTAATTTTATTAATAACATTTTAATGTAATTTTCTAACATATGGATGCACCATCCTAATGCAATGGTTTATGTTAAAAATTTTAGTTTGATTATGTTAAAAATTTATATATTATTTATTTTAATTTCATACCATTGTATAATAATTTTATATTAAATAAAAGTGAAACTAAACAAAATTATATAAATCATGAACAAAATATATTATGATTAAATAAAGTAAAAGCTTGTCTAGCATTAAGGTAAGATGTTCATATATTTTGGAAAGAAAGTAATAGAAAAAGATAAAATACTGAAAATAATATATTTTAGATTTCAAAATGAAAATAAATAAAAAGAGATTTAAGTACGTTCAATATTTTCATTTTTTCTTTTCAATCTGAAGTAAAATAATACCAAATGAAATAAAATATTAGTCATTTTTATTGTGTGAAACATATTTCGTGAGAATTAAGTTCATGACAAATATATTTTTAAGAAAATTCTTTTCATAAAAATACATATTAAACATTGATTCGTCTATTCATATCAAAATTTGAAGGAAAAAAAAAAAATTTGAAACCATTGTTGACTTAATACCTCAATAACTTTATATTGCAATTTGCACCATTACATTAGTCACAATAATCCAAATATAAATGTGCATATTATTATAAATAATAATAATAATATAAATAATTATATAAATTTTCATATTAGAATATAATTTAAATTTAATTAAAATAATATTATTTATTATAATAAAATTGATTATAATTGATTAATTATAAATAATTATATTATATTATTTATTAGAATATGATTTAAATTTAATTTTTCAGTAATTAAAATAAAAATTTTTAGTTGAAATATATTTAAATTTTATAAATTAATAATTAAAATAATATTATATATTACAATAATTGAAACTTTTCATAATATAATTTAAATTTAATTAAAAACTTTAAATAATTATATAGAAATAATTTTATCATCAATAGATAAACTTATAAATATCAAAATAAGAATAAATTGAAAACTAAGGAAATATATAGAGGTGGAAACTTCTACAAACAGACATCTGATTTTCCTCTCTACTTCACAACGAGATGATGTCTTAATATATATCAACTAAAATTACAACAATAATACCAACAAATAAATGAGAAAATCTAAAAAATAAATATAAAAGAGTAATATATTAATTTTATTTTCCTTCGTTATTCTTTTTTTTTCTCTCATTATATTTTTTCCATTCCATTCAGAATGAATACAAGGCATAGCTTGCAAATTAAGCTGATTTATATTATCTAAAACGACATGGAAAAAAAAAACTGTAATTTGTAAAAACCCTAAAAAATTATGAAGCTAGGGAGCATCTTAAAACAGAAACCGGTCAAGAAGACTGAAGCGGGTGAGGGTTTCAATTTTCAAAAGGAAAAATTAAATAAATAAAAAAAAAGGCATGGCATTGGTATGTTCTGCTTTAACCCTTCTGGTCGCGCCGGTATCTCCGCCATTGCTCTCCTTCAATAGACTCTCACATATACAGTCTTCTTCTTCTTTCTCTGCTTCTGGTAAGCTTTCTATTTTATCATTATCTCTTTTAGCTTCTCTGTTTCTTTTGCTGCTTCAGAATCATATTTTGTGTACAAGTGGAGTTCGATTTTTGTTTAATGGTTTAATCGTTTTCCTAAATTAGGTCTATTTCATATATCTTTTTTTTTTTTTAATTTAGTTTATTTTGTTTTTATCTATGGTTCTGCTCTGAAACTAGACAGACTTGTTAAGAGCTACATCTAGAAGACTTGCTTTTGCCACTAAGATAAAGGCAATATCAACCATGGCAAATGTGAGTTTATTTTACTGTTTTTTTTTTTTTTTTTAATCTTAGTATTGTGTGAGGAAATGCTTGTATAGAGTAGCTAACGGTTGAATTTGGCAATGAAGGCTGAGGAGAATGTTGGCAATTTGAAGAAACAATTAGCCCAACTGGTTGAAGCATCTCTAAGACAGACAGTCCCTAGTGAGCCGGATGTTGAGCCTTTGGTTGCTGCCTGCGCTGGAAACTTTGGTGACTATCAATGGTAATACAAATTGTCTAACACTAACTCGTTATGTATATATATGTTCTAAGTGGTGTAATTTCCATCTCTGATGACACTAATTTTTCGGATATTGATTTTTAGTTTGTTTGTGATTTCTGCTGAACCTTTTTTGACTACTTTATCCCGTGAAGCAACAATGCTATGAGTCTGTGGGCTAAAATTAAAGGGAAAAATACAGAATTTAGGGGGCCTCCTGCTGTTGGAAAGGTTTGAATACTTTCATATTTTTACGCACTTAATCATGCACAGACTAACATCCCTGATTTTCTTTCTAAGCTTCATTTTTATTGTCTCTCTTCTTTTATTCTTGAGGTATTTGGTTATTTGGATTAAATCAATTTGTTCATCTTTTTTTTTTTTGGCAGGCCATAATGAACAATCTTCCTTCATCTGAAATGATAGAAAGATGCTCTGTGGCAGGTCCTGGTTTTGTGAATGTTGTTTTGTCCAAGACTTGGTTGGCTGAGGTGTTTATCTATTCCATGTTTCCAATCAATATTATGAGTTTCTTTTATGATTACTATATTTGTTTTTCAAATCTTTTTTCTGACTTCTCTTTGAGGGTTTCACCTTCTGACGATTTTAGTTTTTTTCCCCTATGGAGATCAATGCAAAGTTACGTATGTTTGATTGTTTTGGTTGCAGAAAATTCAAACTATGCTCATTGATGGCATTGAAACCTGGGCTCCTAAGATTGCAGTCTCAAGAGCTGTGGTTGACTTTTCCTCCCCTAATATTGCGAAAGAAATGCATGTTGGTCATTTAAGATCTACTATTATTGGTGACACACTAGCCCGAATGCTTGAATTCTCCAATGTTGATGTTCTTCGTAGAAATCACGTTGGTGACTGGGGCACGCAGGTAACTGCGAGTGGAAAACTTCTATGTGTCTTTTGTTTTAATAGACTTCCCATACACATACACATACACACACATAAAAACGTGTTGCTTGAAGTTCAAATTTGATTTGCAGTTTGGAATGTTGATTGAATTCCTCTTTGAGAAGTTTCCAAACTTTGAAGATGTTAATGAAAGTGCTATTGGGGACCTACAGGTAAATGAAAGCATTTTAATTTTTTTATATTGTGAAATTAAATCTTTGGAATGAAATTCTAAACAAGTTAGAATCTCGTATCACTATAAATATATGTAATCTGGACATGAACATAGAAATCTTGGAGGCCAATTGCTTGTGGGTTTTATTCTATCTGAGCAATTGCATTGTACCTGAGACAGAATCTGCTCTTAGCATGTGTGTGGAACTGACATGACAAATTCATAGTAATAAGTAATTTAAAATTTTTTTCATTTATTATAAAGAAATTGTTAATATTTCTTTATTTCTTCTCCTGTCTGCTGTTCCCATCATGCGTAATTTATAGATTATGTAATTCATATATCATGTTGCCTAAATGATATGTCCATCTGTTTGACAGTTTCTGTGTGACCTCAATTAGAATTATACTCAACAGAACCAATATTATTGTTTTCTTTCTTTAAAAACAGAATATTATAATGTGCTTTCTTCAACACCAGATGAATTGGCTTTCAGAAATTTGGAACATGGTATTGATTCTAACTCAAGTCATGCATTCTGTAGGCATTCTATAAAGCATCAAAAAAGAGGTTTGATGAGGATTCCGAATTTAAGGAAATTGCACAAAAAGCAGTTGTTCGTCTTCAGGTATATTGTTTACCTTTTAATTGAATGATTAGATTGATCTATACTGTGATTTACTGGCTGTGTTGGACTTATAGACTATTTAAACAAGGGGTGCAATGTAAAATTCTTATTGTATGCAGGGTGGAGATCCCAAGTACCGCCAAGCATGGACACAAATATGTGACATGAGTCGAAAGGAGTTTGATAAGGTCTACCAACGCCTTGGAGTGCAGCTTGAAGAAAAGGTAGATTCTTGATTTTGTTGATGATTTTGTGAATGCCAATATTGATGGCATTTTATGAGGATGCTGATGAAATATTGTGTAGACATGATCTTTATAATTTATTGTTAGAACTGTGGGAACATATCTTGATATTAGTTATTTGCTGATCTTCTTACTAAAAATCGAGTTAGGGTTTTGCATTAAGGTTTCATTTTCAAGGCTATAAATGGCTGCTTTAGATAATTAAATCCATCTAAGCTACACCAATTTCATAATCTTTTTTAATGAATTGCTTATATGAAAAGAAAATGTGCTCACATTCTTATGAATGCCTTTATCCCATGCCCTGTTTGCAGGGAGAAAGCTTCTATAATCCTCACATTCCTGGGACTATAGATGCTTTAAGCAATCAAGGATTGGTTGAAGAAAGTGAAGGCGCTCGTGTGATTGTTGTTGAAGGAGTTAATATACCTCTTATTGTTGTAAAGAGTGATGGTGGTTATAACTATGCTTCTACTGATCTAACTGCCCTTTGGTGAGTTTATGTTTCTTCTCAGAACAAATTTAAAGTTTATTGCTCTGTTTAGATGTCTTGATCCAATTATACATTTTCTGCATTTGTTTCTTCCCTGGTTTGAGCACTGCTACATTCTAATTTGTGTAATCGTTTAAAACAAGTTGAAAGATCATGTTTTTCAAACTCTGTATTCATTTTTGAATTTTTATAATCCTATTTAGGGTAATCTATTAGAAATTTATGCATTTTTTTGTACCACTGCAAATGGCTGACAATTATTGGTGAACATTTTAGTTAGCCATCTTTTGGTAGATGAATCTTAGTCAACAATAGTGATGCTTTGCAACCCTTAAATTTCTCTGCTATTCAAATAAATTAGAACAAATGCAAAATAGCTGAGTTAGGTTCAAAACTTCAAATGTGCTTGTGGGTCACTATTAAGTGAAAATCTACTTTGAGACAGACATGAAAAAATAAATCTTTGTTGCTTTCACCGTTATTGGATGGTGAAAAACTATTCCATTTCCTACGGAAACAAGATTTCCTCATATTTAGATATTTGGGATTAATTTCAAGCCAAGATTTAAGATTCTAATCTGGCAGGCTTTTATCTGAATTGTTCATGAATATGATGTAATGGTGGGATGAAAAATAATTTTGAATCTTTAATCTCCCTCAAAATTAGCTGGCATGTCTGGACACTGAGCATTTCATTTTTGTGGTACTTATTAGTGCTTGTACAATGGAAATGTGAATACATCCTGAGACCAATAAACATGATTCATTATTTCTTTTGAATAAGATTGCTAGTATCTGTGAATTTTAGTAACGGAAAAAAAAGTGGCTCTGGAATTGAGAATTGAAAATGTTGATGTTGTTGATTCCCATGTGCAGGTATCGTCTAAATGTAGAAAAGGCTGAGTGGATTATATATGTTACAGATGTTGGTCAGCAGCAACACTTTGATATGGTATTCAAAGTGAGTATCTGTTGCTTTGACTTTCTTTTTGTTGTGGGTATTTATACATAATTTTGCATGATTTAATCTTTTATACTACAATGCTTACTGTTGTTATGATGAAAAACTACTTGTTATTTATTTACACCTATTCTGTGATTTAAGCTCATGAATATGTTGAGGTCTTACAATTATGCCTTTTCCAAATTTAGGCTGCGAAACGTGCGGGTTGGCTCCCAAGTGATGATAGCCAACTTCCTAAGGTTAGCCATGTTGGATTTGGCTTAGTCCTTGGAGATGATGGCAAGCGGTTCAGAACTCGAGCCACTGAAGTGGTTCGGTTAGTTGATTTGCTGGATGAGGCCAAAATTCGCAGTAAAGCAGCACTTATTGAGCGTGGTAAAATAACTAGACTGACCTTTGATTTGTTTTAATTGTTACTTGTGTGCCTTGCATTTATTATCGTCCTTGTATTTATGTTAGATTTTCAATAAATATGCTTTTCATTTCTGAAGTGAATTGTACCCTACGTCATATCCTGGACAGGTAAGGCTGAAGAGTGGACTGAAGAGGAGCTTGAGCAGACTGCTGAGGCAATTGGTTACGGTGCTGTTAAGTATGAGATCTATACTGATTTGAACTTTTCCTTCTAACTTTATAAGTTGCTGTATTCATAATTATCATACATTGACTTGGTGGTGCCTTTAGTTCTAGGTTGGGGTAGTTAGTCTGTAGCTGCTTGTTATCGTAAGTTGCTGTATTCATAATTATCATACTTGCATTATTAATCTTTCCTTTTATTTTGAAGGTATGCTGATTTGAAGAACAACAGATTGACCAATTATACATTCAACTATGATCAGATGCTGAACGATAAGGTACATATTCGATTTGCTGCTTGATGGAGTTTGTCTCATGAAGCCAAATTTGTTTGTGAACTAGTTTTAGTCACTTTTTTTTTAACTTGGCTATTATGCTACGGACTATTTGTTTTATCATTATTTATTATCTCATCTCTTTCATTTGGTGCTGTTGAGTACCACTATATTCTCCTGTGTTTTGTTTAACCTTCATAAGCTACTGAACAGGGAAATACTGCTGTTTACTTACTATATGCTCATGCTCGGATATGCTCAATAATTAGGAAATCTGGTAAAGACATAGAGGAGTTAAAGCAAGTAAGTTCTCTTTATGTGGCCATGCTGCTTGCATTTTTTTTTTCCGCTTGCTTTCTGCTCCCTCAATCAGTGTTTTACAATCTTGAAATCCAATTTTAACTAGAATATCATTTACCTCGCACAACATTCATTTTTACCTGTAAGTACATTTTCATCAGACATTTATCTTAGTAGGAATTGTTTTTAACCAATTTGTCATTTAAAACTTAAATCTCTCTCAGTTTACTTAGAGGATAAAATTGTTTTTGTACTTGAACCAATTTTGCTCAGCTTGTGGATTTTAGGGGCAAGTTTTCCAAATATAAGAAGTTGGTTTATTTATTTTATTTTGTTTCTAATTTTTTTTTTTTTGTGGGATGCAGACGGGGAAATTAATTTTGGACCATGCTGATGAGCGTGCTCTGGGGCTTCATTTACTACGATTTGCCGAAGTAAGACGTGTTTTAAAGAATCTCTCTTGCTTGTTTTTCCACAGCACTCTTCCATTCGTAGATTTTATCTTGCATGTTGAGATAGATAGATGTGACATGTTTTATCTGCTCTTGTCAGACTGTTGAGGAGGCCTGCACCAATCTTCTTCCAAATGTGTTGTGTGAATATCTTTACAATTTATCTGAAAGTTTCACCAGATTTTATTCCAATTGCCAGGTATGATCCTTTTTGCTAATAATTGAAACCCAACTGCGCTGGGCATGCTGTATAGCTTATGCATGTCTTTAATTAGTCAACTAAATATTTATTCAAATGCACCCTGGGAATTGTTGGATGTTGTGTTTGATACTTTTGCATTAAACCTGCGATTTAAATTTATTATATCTGGAAAATTGGTCAGGTCGTGGGTTCAGCAGAGGAAACAAGCAGACTCTTGCTATGCGAAGCAACGGCTTTGGTAATGAGGAAATGCTTCTTCCTCCTTGGTATTGTTCCAGTTTACAAAATATGAAACTAATTACTTTAGTGATAGGATTTTGAACCTGTATTTTCCCCAGGTTTTCAAAAATGATTGTATACAAAATTATGGATCATATTTTTAGTTAATTTTTTATTTATTTCTGTTTGTGCAAATTGCAAAATCGTTAGGTTTTCAAATTCAAATTAGTAGGAAATTTCTTCCATTTTGTACATTGTATTGGATTTTCTCGGTGCATGCATGCATCCACATAGTATTGTACTGTATTATATTTTCACACGGCGAGAGATTGGAAATAGAGTCTGATGAAATTTATGATGGCGCCATATTGTGAGTATAACGTAGTCTCTTTTAGCCACTTGAACAATTTGTTTGATAAGCACTTGATCAACTTGTTCTATACATTACAGGGTAGAACAAAGACGTCATCAGACCACCACTTGAACAATTTGTTTCATATTTACAAGTTTTTAGAAAACAAAAATACTCTGATTTTACGAGTTCTATAAGTTTATTTTTTTAATAATAGAGAAACTGAATTAGCTCATGCAAGTTGTTATTTTCTTGAAAAACAAAATTAAACGTCTTTTACCCAAATTGTAAGAGAACTTTACGAGTAATTTTTCAACTATAATATATACATATATGGTAGGTATCCGATTGTTAAAATGATAAAACTCCAATCGGGGGAGTTGGATTTAAAACTCTTGACAATTTCAACAGATTTAAGATTGGATTTGTGTTTATGAAGCTTCTGAGTTTAGCAGATTATGAACGGATGATAAATGTTTAACATATGATCTTAGTAATGCTGCTTCATATTTGGGTTACATTCATTTTGATCAACCTGAATGAAATTGCATATTGTCATTGTGCGCTGAATATCCATATAACTCATAAGATTGATTACAAATGTCCGAAAACTAAAAAATCTTGTACACTCAAATTGAAATATCTAATACATACATCTTTTCTTTTCTCCATTACATAAATCTTTTAAAGAGAGAAAAAAAAAAAAGAAATCCTCAAATTGTGTTCTTCTTGTATATTGTTAAGGCAAACTAAAGAAGCTTTGTGTTCTTGTGTTAACTTGAAAAGATGTAAAACCCGTACATGAACATAATCAACAGTCACCCACCAAAGAAGCTCTCTTACTTAAAAAAGATCCTCTTGAATGTGAAGTCTTTTTTAAAATAGTAGCTTTTGGACTATAATTATTATTATAAGACTTGTTATTATTACTTCCATCTAAAACACCTGCATAGCTTTTACAAGACTTCATTTTGGATCGAAATGTTGTGCTGTTCACTTTTTTTGCAAGATCTTCTAAGCTCCTTACACTTGCTAATGATGTGTACGACTGAGACTTCCCATCATAGAATTTTGATAACCCTCTCCTGCAATTATAAAAATAATTAATTTTTGGTACCAAATTTTCAAGTAAACGAAAATATTGTTACAAAATATATAAATACTTACTTTATAGGAAGTTGGTTCATAAGCTCTGATAAATCAGAGAGAGGCCCATTTGTATTTGATGATGAAGAAGATGATGATGGGGAAGAATAAGAAGATGCATCTTCAAGTAACTCTGTTGAAGTAGAAGAAGAAGATATAATTGAGTTTGATGAATCTTCTTCTTCTTCCATAGAATATTCTTCTGATATTGAGTCATAAACATCATCACCATGAACATCCGTGACTCGCTCTTCTATTCTATCAGAGTTCATAAGTTTTTCAAAATTAAGATCCCAAAATATTTTCTTTCCTTTTCCTTCTTCACCCATTAATTCTTATATGATATAAATATAATCTCCAAAGAAACTAAGAAAGAAAGTAGAAGAAGAACTTGTCCTTGATTAAAACCCTACATGCATGCAAATTGCTATATAGCACTTGAATAATAAGAAATAAATGAAAGAATTCTTTTTTTTTTTTAGCAGAAAAGATTGAAGAACAAAGAAGAAGAGAAGAATAAAGTAAGAAAAGGGTAGAAATAACAATCTGGTTTGTTGAAAAGCAATGGTTGAATTTCCAATTTATATATATAAGAAAATTTAATTATATGATTAATATTTAGTGATTAATCATGATCATCAGAAGGAATTAATGGTTAAAAATAAATACCTTTCCCATAGTACAAGGAAGTGGATAAGGTCTAAATTTGAAGAAATCCAAAAGGCTGAGTCATCATCCCTTTTCTGTATAGCGGGCATGAAGAAAATTTTTTAGGTCTCTTTGCCCCTTAAAGCAATGACACATTATAGTAATTTTTTCAGGTTTCTAGGCATAAATATTTTAATTTATTAAACTATTATTTTTCTTACATTTATCGATAAGTTTAGAGAACAATTTTTGTTGGGTTTGCCTAATTTTCCATTAACCCTTGTTTCCCTAAACCTACTTATCTCGTTATCATAATATGGCAATCCATTTTTATTAAAATATTAATTATAATTTATATATATATATATATATATATATATATATATATATATATATATATATAAACATTAAGGTGTAACTCTTTTTTATTAACCAAATAAATGCTAACAGTATGATAATAACAATGAAATTTCACGATAAATTCATATTAAATATTAATCTTCATTACAACTTTAAATTGGAATTTTGTTTGGCATATGCTAAATCTTAGTTGTAGAGTTGTATTCATAATAAATAATTTGGTCATAATGAAATTTAATTATGGTATGTTCTTAAATCTATTTTGGGATTTTTAGACCATTTATTATATATTATAAAAGAATTTACATCTTGGATGCTGAGAATCTAAATTTTTTTAAGGCCAAGAATGCACCTTTATCTCTTTGACTGTACTCTTCTCATATAAATCTACATCTTTTCCAACAAAAATTATTCTAAAAAAGTATGAAATATATTTAAAATTAAACGAATATTATTAGTTCCCTCCATCTTTCTTACAAATTAAAGAACATAATAATAAGAAGCATAGTGAAAGGTATTTCCCACGTCTCAATTTGAAAAGATTTGATGTGATTAACAATAATAATAATCGACATAATTATGCTAATTAAAAAAGTTCAATTTTTTGAGAGGAAATTGTTTGGTAAGCAATATAGGGAAAATATTTTTGAGGATAAGGAGGTTGACTTGTAAACCTAACCTGCTAATACAATTCATGCTTTTTATGGGCAATCAAATTGCCAACACATTGGTCCTATTTATCATTTTCAGTTTAATTTTCATATCTTATCACAAAATTTTTATTTATTTATTTCTTTTTTAATTAATGGTCTGATAGAAACCCATAGAATCTTGACACTTGGACCCATCATATCCACCTCTAACCAATTTTACAATTTCTTCTCCTTCTTGCATCATCTTACTATTTGCATTTATAATAATTTTGTTAAGGAAACATTACACATATTTGAATTTGACATTGTGGTTGTGGATGTGGGCCTCATCTGAAATGTCTAATGGCATTGTTTAATTTAATTTTATTTGATTAGCTTGTTAGTAGGAGACATGGTTTGGATTTTTTTAATATGTTTAAAGTGTATTGTCATTAAAAGGATAATGTCACAACAAGCATGGAGCAATATACAATAGCAAAATAACTTAATTATATTATCTTTGAGTGCAATAAACTGTTTGTTTTGATAGTACGGAGGTAATTTCTATAATGATAAACAATAGCCAAGACTTGATGTGAAACACAAAGACAAGCTAGCTGACTTGAACATTACAAGACATAACATTCTGTAAAAAGATAAAACTATCTAGGGTAGTTCACTGGAGGTTCCAAGCTGCTTACCAGAATTGCAAGATCGATGTCTTTGTCTTCGAACTTTTTGATGAAAGGATGACTCTGGAATTTTTTTTTTTTTTTTTAAAAAAAAAAGAGTTATGCATTGTGAAAGAAATAACACAGAATAGATCAAACTTAGACAGTCACTAACCAAGAGATCCAAAGATGATGCCCTTTCGCGAGGATTCTTCTGTATACTGCATTTATCCATTAAAAAAAATCAATCACACTAGTTAAAGCGCAGAGAAAATAAAACAACAGAATGAGGAAACTATTTTAAGCTATTTGAATCGGGAAATTATTCAACTACTCATAAATTATAAGCCAACTAAAATCCCCAAAAAATAACACCAGCCAAGTCCCAAAATATCATATGCCAGTTTTGAGAGATTGGAAAAGTTATGCTTTTCTTCAGGTCAACTTTTTGGAGTTTCCCATTCATCTGCTATGTTTATCTGGGGCAATAGTTATTAAGGCGATAACACGTTTGGTAAAATGTTGAGGTTTTACAAATGTCACAACTGAATCAGACTCTTCAAGAGATATGTCTTCCCACAGGGATATTGCTGCTATCATGAATAGGTCAATGGTTATCAAATTCCAGGGAAGTTCAAGTTGATGCAGTTCTTACCAGGAGGATACAAATGAACAAAACTCAGGGGAGAACTGATCTGGTGGAGCAGATGGTGGTGGGCTTTCAACAATGGCTTCTAGAAGCTCATAAAAACTCGGCCAACTTTGTTGATCTTCAGTTTTCATATATGGAAAACGCCCTATAGCACACTCAAGTACGACCAGGCCCAAACTCCAAATGTCACTGCTATAATCATAGGTGCTTCCGCTAATTCGCTCTGGCTAAAGAGGAAAAAAAAAAGATCATTACTACTAAAACATTATCAATATGTCAAAAAGTAACTGCTTGCAATATTTTGGCGGAGGTGGTTCATAATAAATAAGTAATCAACCAGGTAGCGATCGCCTTCTTCTGTAGAGAAATAACTTGTGTAGAGAAATAAAATCAGCACATACCGACATGTAATTATAAGTTCCAACAAATGTGTCCCTCTGACCCATAGAACTGGCTAGCATTGCGCTCACTCCAAAATCAGTTATCTTCACTTCTCCCTTATGGTTTACCAACAGATTAGATGGCTTAATGTCCCTATGTATGACATGTCGTTCATGGTGCAGGTACACAAGACCTTGTAAAACCTGTAAGAGATATACAATTATCGAGGAGAAAAAAGAGATGAAAGGTTTCTTTTTTTTTTTTTTTTGCTATAGAAAAGGAGATTACAAACCTGCTTACACACAACAGCAAGATAAGGTTCAAGAATGGTTTTAACTTGTCTAATCACATCTGCTAGAGATCCACGATCCATGTATTCTAAAACAAGAGAAATAGCTCCATTGTGATAGAATGAGTGGTAGCAAACGACAACATTAGAACATTGGGAGGCTTGGTTTATTTTCAGCTCTTGAACAATTTGTTTACGTATTTCTTCTTGTATGTTCATCTGGATGACCTGTGACGCACAATTCACAGAACTTAAAGGTCACAGACATATAAATCATCGCTTTAATTAATCAGCATAGCCATAACCGTCGAAGTGATTTCCATTTTTAATAGAAAACAAAACTAGAATTTGAGACACTAATATCCTAAATGTTAAAGGCAAGATGTCAAATTGTCTTCTGTCAGTCCCATTGATACGCTTCTTATGGTTCAAAAGAACAACACTACAAAATAAATAGTCAAAACCTTCACACTTTCTAACTTCCATGTGACAGAATGGGCATAATAATGTTGAGTTCAATATATTTGCAAAATTATGGGTTCTCAGAACTCAAACTTCAGAGTCAAAACGTCAAAAAGGCAATATAAAAAAGAATTGCAGGTAAGTGAACCAACCTTCAATGCGAACAATGTCCCAACCCATTTATGCCGAACAAGTTGCACTACACCTCCACTTCCCTTTCCAATTACTTTAACTGTCTCAAGGTCTTCCAGTGAGAAATCAAAATCAAGGTCTTTGTTTTCTGGGGGCTGTCCAAATGGAAATAATCAAATAAACAAAACATTGGATTCTGCACTGTCTGTATATAACACCAGAGAAAAGTTAGATCTAGTCCTTATAATAAACCAAAGAAAACAGAACGATAAGAGAGCCATTAGAGCATTTCCTGCCTTCCAGAAGGCAAAAGACACAACAACACCAACTGAAGATCTAGTACTGTACTTTTTCTTGTTTGAGAGGAACGAAAATCAATGGAACCAAATCTACTTGACATTAACTTAGTGCGTATATCAAAAGAATTTAGATTAATCTTCAATCAACTGAAAACTAACTAAACTTGATCCAACAATCTTTAATAAAAGACTAACTTCCAAAACAATTGATTGCAAAATAAAATCAAACTCACACGAGATTCCTTCTCTTCAGATATAAGACGGAGACCTTTCTGATTCAAAAGTAAATCTCCATCATGAAATGTACCGCTAGCAGTCCTGAGAATCCAAAATATTATACATCAACAATTACTAAGCAATACGAAAATCAATCAGCTGACGGTTAGCTACTTCTTCAAAATAATAAAAAGAATTTTCTGCTAATTTCCAAAAGCTACGGAAGCAAAGATCGAGATAAATTTACAGTTGAGAAATAAAATTGACCAATCGAATCAAAGTTGGCACAGTACATATAAAGAAACGAGAGGAGAGAACTTACAAAAAAGAGGTGATAGGGGTTTCTTGAGCTGGAACAGAGAGCTTGAGTTGTTGCAATGGCTTCTTGGTCTTCATTCTTCAATTTTGAAACTTGTATAAACTGAACTTCAGTTACTAAAATTTAGGTTTTAACCTTCTTTTGTTCCAAGCAGATAATCAGAAAGCAAGAAGAAGGAGAAAGGGGCTTTGTAGTCTATACTTATAGAGAATGTCGATTTTTGACTTAAAAGTATAGTAATAAATTCAAACAAGAAGGCCGCCAAATATCAAAGTTTGAATTTACTCGCTGTACTCAAATCATCAAATCCAATGTAGAAGAAACCAAAAAAACAATTGTTTATTAAAATGAGTTAATTATAATTTAGTTACTCCAATTAGAGAAATTAATTCTTTAATTTTTAATCCTTCTATTTTGTGATTGGTAGTCCTAAAATGTTAAATTACCAAACAGAATTTTAATAAGATGACCAAATTGTATAATTTTACAAGGATAAAAAATTGGAACTCTTTAAGCTCAAAGTTTTAATAATAAAGATAATAATTGAGTGTACTAAATTGAAATTCTCAATCTAATAATTTATAACATGTTCTTATTTTCAATATTCGATCACCGAAAATACTAAAAAATTACATTTGAAACAACGTTAAATATATACAGGTTGCTCCAATAAAAAATATAAGTATAGTTAATAGTGTTGGTAATTTTAAAAATTACCGTATTGTATATTTTAACAAGAATGGAGATGAAGATTGAAAAGGAAAAAGGGTGGAGATCAGGATGGAAGAAGGATTGGAAGAGATGAACAACTAGCACACATGTTTTTGGATAACCATGTTTTTTAAGTAATGTGTAAGATAGTTTTGAAATATATCAAATTAAATAAATAGCAAACTTAAAAGTAAATTTCCTTCTAAGGTCAAAATCATTATGAGGTCTATATATACAATTTTCGTTAAATTCATGTATTAACGAAAATTTATTTAAAGACACATTTTATGACAAATTTAATGAAACATATTTATCAAATAAACGGCTGCGTTGAGACGTAATTAATGTTGGATTTTTGTCCAAAAACCCTAAATATCAATTTCATTCATTGCAAACCAAATTCCTCCTTTTCTTCTCTTCTTTCATTTAGCAAGGGAGCAATCTTCCCAAATAACAAAAAGCCAACAGCTTTTTTTTTTAAAAAAAAAAAAAATTTCTTCTTCTCTTAGTTTCTTCCCTGTCAAAACCTAACCAACTCTTTGATACAAAACTCGTCTCAATTGATTCTTCTTTTTATTCCTTATGTATGAAAATCTAACCAACCTTTTAGTCTAGAATCACCCAAAAAAGTTTTGAAAGAGAGGTTTATTTTTAATTTAACTAAACAAGAAAAATAATCATCAATTAGAATTTAGCCAATAACAAGCATAGAGGAATGGAAAAGACAAATTTGCTCAAACAATAACATAACAAATTTAATGGAATATCCAGCTCTTCAAATCTAGTCCTTAGCAAATTCAAAGTGGGAAATCAATTGGTCAAATAACCCATAAGCCAATTTTCCAGATTTGAAGTTTTTCTAACCAAGACCAACTCTCTACAATTCTTTATTATGAATAATGGTAGCAAGTTTTGATAGGGATTTTGATCGAAGAAGGAAGAGGAAGAAGAAACAACGCAGGAGAAGAGGAATTACAATTTCTTTCAATTATTCAAAAGGATGTTAGAGTTAGTTTTAATAAATGTCTATGCGCCTCCATTTAATTTTTGTTAAAGTTACAAAGGATTTTGTCTAATACAAGTACATAGTATAAGTATTTATTATACTATATGTCAAAAAATTATATAGTACAAGAGTCTCAATGACATTGATCACTTAGGCTATATGCTATAAAGTGAAGTCAACTAAAGAAAAATAACTCATATTATCCGTTAAAAAAAATATAAAATAACAAAATAATTTATAGGTTTTTACAAATAAAAGTTTAAATATATTACTATTCTTTTTTACTTTTAAAAAAAATACATTTGGACGGAAGTATTGTTTATGTTTAGGGAATTGAGAGTTTTCAAAAATAGATCTTTAATGTTGATTATATCAAAACTGAGAGGATGTAAGTGTATTTTCCCAGAAAGACAGAAAAAAAAAAAAAAAAGAATTCTCAGAAAGAAAATGCCTATCGCAAAACGGTGCGTTTCGAAACATTGCCAATTCCAATCCCATTCTCATGGCCATTTATTCTTCCTCCCCTAACTTTGGCTTTGAAGAGACGAAAAGTTCCGTTCTTTAAAAATACAAAATCCGAAAAACGAACAACAGAAACCAACCCCCAATGCAAAAGTATGGGCAACAAGATCGCGCGCACAACGCAAGTCTCCGCTACGGAGTACTATCTGCACGATTTACCATCCTCTTACAATTTGGTCCTCAAGGAGGTGCTTGGCCGGGGTCGCTTCTTCAAGTCAATTCTCTGTAAGCACGATGAAGGATTGGTCCTCGTTAAGGTCTATTTTAAACGAGGTGATCCTATCAATTTAAGAGATTATGAGCGCCGCCTCGAGCTAATTAAGGATACCTTCCTTGCCCTTGACCATCCTCACGTCTGGCCTTTTCAGGTCTAACTTGAATTTTGCTTTTTCTTCTCTGCATTGTGTTTTCGAGTCTAGAGTGTTTGAAATTTTAGATAAGTTTAATTTGGTTGGTATTTAGGAACCAATTTGAAATCGGAAGTCTAGCTATGCAGTTGATTTGACCGGAGAAGACAATAGAGTGCGAGTCTGAGTGTAGACATTGTAGAGAAATATGACTGTAACTAGCGGTGTGTTTTTGTTATTGGCATTACTTAGCTCAGTTAATTATGACTTTTTAGAGATCAAGTAGTTTCAATATTATTTGTTTATTTTGCCTTAGCGCATTCAGGAGATGGAATGTTCATTATTGCACGATCTTATAATAATGTGGTGTTTTGTTACAGTTTTGGCAAGAAACAGATAAAGCTGCTTACCTTTTGAGGCAATTTTTCTTCAATAATCTTCATGATCGGTTGAGTACCCGGCCATTTCTCAGTTTGGTGGAGAAAAAATGGTTGTCATTTCAGGTCTCTCTTTTTTAGCTATCTGTCTGTTTGGTAAATTAATTACCAAAGAAAACTTTTTGTTTGACATGCCATATGTTTATGGTTTTGCAGTTACTGCTTGCTGTGAAACAGTGTCACGAGAAGGGTATTTGTCATGGTGAGTGCAGTATGCTCACCCACTGTTGCTTTTGAAGTGAAATTATTTTGTTTAATACATGTCAACTGCATTGCAATAGGTGATATTAAGTGTGAGAATGTCCTGGTCACTTCCTGGAATTGGCTGTATCTTGCTGATTTTGCATCATTTAAACCGACTTACATTCCTTATGATGACCCATCGGATTTCTCATTCTTCTTTGATACTGGAGGAAGAAGGCTCTGCTATCTTGCACCTGAGGTTGGTTCCTATCTTTTCAAAACTTCCCATCCATACTCTTTCTCCTTTCCCCGTACTTGCTTTTCTTCTTAATTTGATTTTATTGTCACCAGTAGTTTCTTATATGTCAATTACATTGTTTCTTGCTTTCTTTACAACATGCCAACTGATTTTTTTATTTGGAATTTTAAATCTGTATTATAAATGCTTCCAATGACATCAGCCATACATGATATATAATGTAACTAGAATTGAATTCGGTTGTCAGATATAGGTAATGATTTTGAAAGACTCATGGTTTCAAAAATCACAAATTTGTTTTAGCTTTTCTAGAATTCTTTTGCATTTAAGAATTATTGCTTTTTTTTACCCTTTTTCCTCCTTATCTCTACAGTTTCTAAATTCCCACGAAATCATGCATCTATATTACATCATAGTAACATACCCTCATATTTTTAGAGATTCTACGAGCATGGAGGTGAGACGCAAGTTGTTCAAGATGCACCACTAAGGCCCTCCATGGATATCTTCGCTGTTGGGTAAGTAATTTGGAGTTACTAGTTGTATTAATAAATTTAGGTGTCCAAGAAATGGTGATTCAATAGTTTTTTTCGCCTTCAGAAATGACCTTGTTCTCAATTTCTTCAGTATTGCAATTGGTGAGAAAAAATGTGCTAAAATTGATTTACTTGAGAACACAAGTGGGTTCTTTTTAATTTTGCTGACGCTGGTAGCAATTAGAATTTATTCTTGAACAACTAGAATAAAAATTTGGTTATGCGAAGCAGCTGGTTAGTAAAGTTTCTTAATGTTCTAGAGATTTTGGTTGTAAACTTGTAATTTTATCTGCTTCAAGAATTTAGGAATATTAGGATTTTGTGGGTTTGTATTATGATTGTCCTTTTACCTGATATTATTGACAATGATGGTGGTTGTGGGAAGAGGTCTGTTCTGGAAAGGTGTTTTATTGCATGAGACTTTTCATTTTACTAGCTCTAGGATGGGTCAATTGTCTGTCATCTTCCCTCTGTAGCTTGAACCTGTTAGTTGAGGTGCATAGAATCTTTGAATGATGGGATTTAGTGTGCTTTCGGAATTGTTAAATCTGGATATTCTAATGCAATTTTGATTGGAGTTCTGCAATAGGGAACTAAACCAGTTTCTTATACACACACTGAATTTCTGTATTTTTTGCTGCATAATGTGCTAATTAGTGTACGGTGATGTTGTATATACATATATAGGTGTGTAATTGCAGAGCTTTTCCTTGAGGGTCAGCAACTGTTTGAACTCTCCCAGCTTCTCGCTTATCGTAGGGGACAGTATGATCCTAGCCAACATCTTGAAAAGGTTCTGCCTTTCTCTTTCTCTCCATATTTGTTCTAATTTGTCAATCAAAGCGGCAAAAAAATAAGATTGTAGTCTATTATCTACTTCAAGTGTTGACTTTCTTTTGTGTTTGTACTTACTAACAATGTATTTATCAGCTCCCCATTAGCTTTAATACTTAATTTTTCACCTTTAATTGTGTTTTGGGAGACTGCTTTTGGTTTAAAAAGGAATTACTAAATCATTGCTTGTATTTTTTTTTCCTCATAAATTTCTGTTGGTTTTAGCTGTGCTTGAAGAGATTTTTTTTATGTGCTATGTGAGTACAGATTCCAGATCCTGGAATCCGAAAGATGATTCTTCATATGATCCAGTTGGAGCCAGAGGCACGACTTTCTGCTGAAAGCTACCTGCAAAACTATGCAGCTGTTGTATTTCCAACCTACTTCTCACCATTTCTGCACAATTTCTACTGCTGCTGGAATCCTCTTAATTCTGATATGAGGGCAAGTGATTTTATTACGTATGAAATAAAGTTGGTTTTACCTATTGCTGCTTACATATGCTTGATTTCTTTTTATTTAGGTTGCAATGTGCCAGAGTGTTTTCCATGAAATACTTAAGCAAATGACAAGTGATTGGACAAGTGAAGAGAGAGGAGCTGCTTTTGGCACGTCTGAGAATGGCGTTAGTGGTAATTCATCCTCGAATATTGTTGAAAAACAAAACTCAGACTCGCCAAAGGGTGCAAGAAAGGGAGAAGGGACTGAGAAAGGTTTAGTTCGTGATCAATACAAACTTCTTGGTGATATTAGTACTCTTCTGGGGGATGTAAAACAAAGCAATGACCATTCCGGTGTAAAGTTAATGACTGAAAGTTCACCCAGTTCTGCATTTTCCCCAGATGTTAAGCAATGCAGCATGCAATCACCTGGTGAGCTTCTTCAGGCAATCTCTAATGCATTTAGGAAAAATGATCATCCCTTTTTGAAAAAGATCACAATGGATGATTTGAGTTCATTGATGTCCGATTATGACAGTCAGTCTGATACCTTTGGCATGCCCTTTTTACCATTACCGGAAGATAGTATGAGGTGCAAAGGCATGGTTCTGATAGCTTCTCTCCTCTGCTCCTGCATACGGAACGTCAAGTTGCATCACTTAAGGAGGGGGGCTATACTTCTACTGAAGTCTTCTTCCTTATATATTGATGATGAAGATCGCTTGCAGCGAGTACTACCATATGTTATTGCAATGCTCTCTGATCCAGCAGCAATAGTGCGTTGTGCTGCCTTGGAGACTCTATGTGATATTCTGCCTTTAGTTCGAGATTTTCCTCCTAGTGATGCAAAGATATTTCCTGAATACATTCTTCCAATGCTTTCCATGCTTCCTGATGATCCTGAGGAAAGTGTAAGAATATGTTACGCTAGCAATATTGCTAAGCTGGCTCTAACTGCTTATGGTTTCTTGATTCATTCTATAAGCTTGAGTGAGGCTGGTGTTCTTGATGAAATGACTTTAGCCAGGAAGCCATTAGCATCATCCAGTGAGACATCCAGACATCAGCAGAGGGTGAATAACAATTCTCAGCTAGCACAGCTGAGGAAAACCATTGCTGAGGTTGTTCAAGAACTTGTCATGGGCCCGAAACAAACTCCAAATATCAGGAGAGCACTCCTTCAGGATATCGGCAATCTATGCTACTTCTTTGGCCAGAGACAGAGTAATGACTTTCTGTTACCAATCCTGCCTGCATTTCTCAATGATCGAGATGAGCAGCTAAGGTCATTATTCTATGGAAAGATCATATATGTCTGCTTCTTTGTGGGCCAAAGAAGTGTAGAGGAGTATCTTCTACCTTACATTGAGCAAGCTTTAAGTGATCAAACTGAGGCTGTCATTGTTAATGCATTGGACTGTTTGGCAATCCTATGTAAACATGGCTTCTTGCGGAAGCGAATATTACTTGAAATGATAGAACATGCCTTTCCATTGTTATGTTATCCAAGTCAGTGGGTTAGAAGATCAGCTGTCTCTTTCATTGGAGCCAGCAGTGAGAGCTTAGGTGCTGTGGATTCTTATGTTTTCCTGGCACCAGTCATTCGACCTTTCCTTCGAAGACAGCCTGCTTCTCTAGCTTCTGAGAAGTCTCTACTTTTGTGTTTGAAGCCTCCCGTCTCCAGGCAGGTATTTTACCAAGTTTTAGAAAATGCCAGAAGTTCAGATATGTTGGAAAGACAGAGAAAGATATGGTACAATTCATCAACACAGTCAAAACAGTGGGAAAGTGCTGATGTATTCAGAAGAGAGGATGGGGAACTGAATTCTATAAAGAATTGGTCTGAAAATAAAACGAGTCTCGAGGCTAAAAATCATGATGTTAATGCATTGGAGAAGCTAGAGGATGGTGAGGCAAAGTTGACAGCTACTGGTTTGATCAGAAGTGTTTCTAGTATGGTTGATGTTCGTGATCACCTATGCTCAGACAAGTTGCAATTCTCAGGCTACATGTCTCCTCAGGTTGGTGGTGTGAATAGCTTCATACACGATAAATCGCCAGAGGGAATACCCTTGTACTCATTTAGCATGGACAGACGATCGGTAAAAATTCCTCCTACTGCTTCTGACTCTTCACTTCGTTTGAACTCACTTGGAATTGGTTCATCTTATATGCCTTGGATGGATCCGCTGAATAAATCATTTAGCTTGGCTAGTTCTGTTCCAGCACCTAAACTGGTTTCTGGTTCATTCAGTATCAGTAATGGATCTAAACAGTTCTACAGAGTGGTACATGAACCGGAAAGCAGGGAAAATGATCAAACAGCATATATTAATAGTAAATTTCAAGAGATGGCATTGTCTGGTACAACAAAGGGAGGATCTTTTACTGTGGAAGAGGCTTCTGCTCCAACTGATTTAACAGGAATCCCATCCTTTGCTCGGTCTGCATCAGTTCCGGACTCCGGTTGGAGACCTCGTGGGGTGTTGGTAGCACATCTACAGGAGCATCGTTCAGCTGTCAATGATATTGCAATTTCAAATGATCATAGCTTGTTTGTAAGTGCATCTGATGATTCAACTGTGAAGGTGTGGGATTCAAGGAAGTTGGAGAAGGATATCTCCTTTCGATCAAGGCTCACTTATCATTTGGAAGGAAGTCGAGCAATTTGTAGTGTAATGCTACGTAACTCTCCACAAGTTGTTGTTGGAGCATGTGATGGCATGATGCATGTATTTTCTGTTGATCACATATCTAGGGGTCTAGGCAATGTCGTTGAGAAATATTCAGGTATTGCTGATATAAAAAAGAAGGATATCAAGGAAGGCGCCATACTTAGCCTTTTGAATTACACTGCAGATAATAGTGCTAGTCAGATTGTTATGTATAGTACTCAGAATTGTGGAATCCATCTTTGGGATATTAGAGCAAATGCAAACGCCTGGACATTAAAAGCTGTTCCTGAGGAAGGTTATGTGTCTTCTCTGGTAACAAGCCCTTGTGGGAATTGGTTTGTCTCAGGATCTTCGAGGGGCGTTCTCACACTTTGGGACCTAAGGTTTCTCATACCTGTGAATACATGGCAATATTCTCTTGTATGCCCCATAGAAAAGATGTGCCTCTTTGTTCCTCCTACAAATGTCACCCTATCTAGTACCGCACGACCTCTAATATATGTTGCTGCTGGATGCAATGAAGTTTCTCTTTGGAATGCGGAGAATGGGAGCTGTCACCAGGTACATGGCAATTTCTTTGTAAATACAACATCTATGGCATTTTATATATAGTATAAATTGACCACAAATATCCATGCAGTACTGCAGTTTTTAAAAAAAGAGGCAGGCTAAAATATTGCATAGTTGCCTTTTGGGTTATGTACTTTTGGTGGAGGAAAACTTTGTTTGGATGCTTAATTTTCATTAGGAAACATAAGAGTAAAGGTTGAATATTGTTCGTCTATTTTATTTTGTTAACGAAGATGTCATCTCAAACTGGCAACTATGCAATATTTTTTTGTTTCTGCAGCTAATTTGATTAGTTGAGAAACTTGTCCCTATATTTCCAACTTCCCATCTTCCCCTGGTTATCACCCTTGCTAACGATTGGAGTTCTCCAACCAACTATTCTGAAATGGCTATGTCAAGGAAATCTGATTGGCTAAAGTCATTGAGCACATGGACATGTATGATTATGAAGTTTCTTCTTTTTTTTTTTTTCAGGTACTTAGGCTGGCGAATTTTGACAATGATACCGAAGTATCTGACATGCCTTGGGCCTTGGCCAGACCATCCAGTAAGGCAAACCTTAGATCAGACACGAGGCGGAATGTCAATCTGAAGTATAAAGCTGATGAGCTGAATAATCCTCCTCCTCATCTTCCTGGTATCCGTTCAATGCTTCCCTTACCCGGGGGTGATTTGTTGACTGGTGGTACTGATTTGAAGATACGAAGATGGGACCATTGCAGGTTATTGCTGTTCCTCCTTTTCCTCCACCTTCTGTTCATTTTATGGGTGTTAAATGACTCTCGTTTTTATGATTGTAGCCCGGAAAGAAGTTACTCTATTTGTGGGCCAAATTTGAATGGAGCTGGAAATGAATATTTATTTGAAATAAAATCAGGTTTTGGAGTTCAAGTTGTGCAGGTACACCAAAGTTTTCTAGATTATCCCCAGTACAGATTCTTTGAACTATAAGTGCTGTTTAATTCTGTTTCCATTTAGTTTCTTTTCGTCGAGCAATCATGCTTATATCTACAAATATAATAGAATTGAGGCAAAAGATCATACCCTAGTTAGTTGGTGTTCCTTATTTTATGCTTTGTCCTATTTATTAATATATAAACTGATTTGAGAATTTGCCTTCAGAACTTTTTACAAAAATATTTCAAATTATGTTCAATTTACATTTTGTTTTGCTTGGATTTTAACTTGATTTAAAGCAGACAACGTATAACCAATTCCAACTGGTTTGGGACTAAGGCTTGTGTGGTTGTGGTAGTGTTGGGTGATTGTTCTGTATTTAGGATTTTTACCTTTGGTTTATACTCCCTCTGTTCTAAATTATAAGCCTATTTTCCGTTTTGGGTGTTCTAAAACATAAGCCTATTTCTATATTTGTGTAGTATTAAATGCTATTTTTCCAAGAATTACCCTTCATAAATGAGGAGAGTGATTGTTTTGATTATATTAAAACAAGGGTATTATGGTCAATTTAAACAAAAATTAATTATCAATGTGAGAAATCTTAGGTCTTCTTAAAAAACGTGTCATGAGAAACAAGCTTATATTTTGGAATGGAGGGAGTTTTAAAATAATGGGACTAGTGGTCTTTGGTTAATCCCTGCAGAAGATCATAAGAAGCATGGTATTTTCAGGTCACATTGTTATTGAAAATGGTTCAGTAAGCTGTAGTATTCAGTTTTCCTCATGAGTAATTAAAAAATAGAAACATTCAATATTAGCTTTATTTTCATCCTCTTGAAGGTGGCCATGTCTCTAAATCTACTTGCATCATTATCTAATTGCCAATGTTCAAGGCTTTTGTCTTTTGAATGAAAAATTATGGTGTCATAGTTCATTTTACTTGTATTATCAGTCAATTCCTATCCAAATAACTCTTCTTGTTACATATATCCTTTGTTTACTTGACAGATGCTTTAAGTCGTTAAAAGTTCATGGCTTCTTGCTTTCATTAATTTTTGATTGCTGACTGAATACTTTTTACTAATTTATTTTCTAATGATTTCAAGTATGTAATTCTAAAATTGCTCTGTTTTTTCGACAACAGGAAACAAAACGACGAAATTCAACAACCAAGTTGACTGCAAAGGCTATTCTTGCAGCAGCTGCTACTGACTCTGCTGGTTGCCACCGAGATTCCATCCTCTCTTTGGCTTCTGTCAAGTTGAACCAGCGACTTCTGCTTTCAAGCAGTAGAGATGGGGCTATCAAGGTTTGGAAGTAAATAATCTAAGCATAAAAGTGCTTTATTGTAAATATGTTTTGATGCTAGTCATTGTGTATATAGCACATCAAGTCTAGGAAGTTAGTTTTCCTCTTAGTTTTATTATCAATGATTTGCCTATATTTTTTAGTTACGAATCCTCGAAAGATAAGAAAACTCCTTCAGAATGTGTACAGTGATAAGTTATACACGTCCCAATTTACTTATCTAATAAAAAATTGCTGCGATATCTATCCATTCATAAAATTATCGTCGTATACCTCTTGTCATGTTGTATTCTTGCTGGTACATGTAATCTTCTAGTACGCTGCCGCATTATCCGTTGATGTGGATCATATTATCTCATTTTTGAGGAATCATTGGTTGCTGGAACCATCCAATGATCTAAATAACAGTTATGCTGGATTTTAGAGTAAAGAGGTTATTGCATTTGACAGTGGTGCGGATGATATATTTGAAGCCTGTCCTACTGTGGTATATTTTGATAGTGAGATGAGAATGTAAAGAACAAAACTCCTTTCCAATCACGTTTGGTAGCACAACAAAAGAGCATGTTTTGGCACATAGTAAAAAAAGGGCTTGACAAATCCGCTACATATTTAGATGATAGTTGGAATGTTGCCTGGGTAAGCCGAATTGGCACTATGTTGGACATAAAGATTTCTTATTGTACATCTAATAGTTCAGCATCTGTCTTGCTGTTTTTTTTGTGTGTTACATTTCACTGCATCTTCTTTAGTTGCACTAAAAGCTAGATATATGACTGTAGACTGGGTGAATACAAGCTGAAGATTACCTGATTCAAGTTAATGAAGTATTTACCTTTCAAAAAAAAAAAAAAAAGAAGAAAAAAACCGTGTCTTATTAGCAGCACTAACAATCAAAGTAAGCTCAATTTTTTATTTTCTTTTTGGAAAATTGCAATTGTGAACCTTATAATTAAGCTTAGTTGCTATCTCTATTAGTGAGCATATTATCATTTTGGTATTATAATCTTTGAAATTTCATTTCATTTTGCTGTTTTGCGTCGGTTTTTCTTTCTGATTTTGGTGTTTTGTGATTAATGCTATTTTTTTTTTCTTACAAGGTTAGTCTGATAATTGCTGATCAGAAAATAAATTTGCAAGATGACCTTTTAACTGGAATTTTGAAAATCTTCATGATATTTGCTTCTGTTCTTTCTTATACTTTATGCATTATACATATTCATGTTAGTTCACCGTTGAGGACTAGTGACACATGTCTGATAGCTCTGGAAACTCTCCAAACTTCATGTTGTACATATTGCCATGACTTTGCAGTCTTGAGCCTCTTTGCATTTTCAACTGCATCATCAATACCAGGGAAGGACGTGGATCCATAGTCATTATGCTTTGCAGGTGCATATATCTGCAGGACATAGAAATATTAGGTTGTTTCTTTTTGGATAGTTAAGAGTTGTGCCAGACTTTACCTGGCTCCCTGGTGCACTTTTGTGTTATTCTTTTTTACAATGGGCTATCACACAAAACCTGGTTTTTTAGAGTATTCTAGATTTTGGAAAAAATTTGGTAAACATGGAAAACAACTTAAAAATTAAGGATTCTGGAAAGGAGGCACTTACCAAATGCTTATACCATGGTCTCCCAGAGAGGCCATCTGGGTCTGTAAATGCTCTTTCTGCCAACATCAGCCTGTCATTCAGCTCTCTCACTTTTTGTTGGTCTTTCTTCAATATTGATGCCCAGCCTCTGCTTTCTTCTATTCCCTGGAGAGTAATATACTTTGTCAGTTTGTTATGTAGAAACATTATTTATGCCTATCTTGAGATACAGACACTGGCCAGTGGCCATACTTTTCTCTTCTTTTGTATCTCAGTGGCAGCTTTTGTTAGTTCATCAATGGACTTGAACAATGGATCAAGGTTTATGCCTTTGTCTGAGATCACTTCTTCTAACTGCTTCGTGCTTCTCTGTCATACATTAATGTGTTTTCTAGCATTAACTTTTGTCATTGAACTCTCAGTTGGAAATTGTGTAATATCTGTTTAACACTTCAAGCTAAAGATACCTGGAGCTCATTTGCATAGGATAGATAATTGCAAGGCAAAAACTCATCATCTGCTAACCGAAGAGCGACCAAACCCCAAACACTAGCCACTGTTTTAGAAGGGCAGAGTTAAGAGGAGAAAAAATATGTGCAAAATAAAAGAAAAGATAAGTAAATGTATTTTTAAGGATTGTCAAATTAAAATCTTTAATTTTTATGGTTATTAAATTGGTAAAAACTGCATCAAGCAATAGCTTAATGTGTGCTGGTTCTTTTTTTTTTTTTTTTTTTTCTGAATGTATTTGAAATGAATTATAAGTTGAATTGCTTCAACCCTTCACAACAATTGATGGTGTATGATTTCGCATTCTATAATCAATGAACTACAAGGATATTGTGAAGTGTTTTTTGCAATAGCAAGTTTTTATATTTTTAGATCCTGGGGGATGTTTGATGACAAACCTGCAACATGTCTCTGGAACATTGGATCTCCAAACTTCTTCATCCAGATAAAGTCATCGTACATTGAATGGTATACTGGGTACCCTGTGGATGATCATTTGCATCAGAAAGGCATGAGAAATGGATGTTATATCAGATTTGTTCCATTTTTGCCTTTTCAAATTCTTCAGACAACCATTAAGAAGGTTAAGAGAAATATGTATTTATAAGCTTATCCAACTGACAGGTATATAATTTTTGGTTGAATTGATTGGCAGTGCCTTGCTAAAATGAGCATTAATGTCTCTTCTGTTTTATGAATTGAAAACAATTATTATTTATATATAAAACAAAAGAGTCAATTTGCTCAGATTGGTTGCTGGCTTATAATTCTACAGACATATATGTAATAGGAACTTAATGGTATTCCATGTACCTACACAGCGGTATGCAATATGCATGCTAAGGTTGCCACAATTTTTTTTTTTTTTAAAAAGGGAAGGGGGAGTGAATTTCCTGGGGAGTAACCAAGTAACTTCTAGCCTATTATCCTTTTTTTTTTCTTGTCAGGGTTGAGAGCTGGCTGTACAGTCATTTGATTTTTGGTTAAGCATACATGTTATGATGGTGTTTGTTGCTTTGCAAGTCATCGTTGTCTTGGTATTGATTTCTTTCCGGCATGGCTGCTTCTCAGGTAATATTCATGGGGCTGCCCAAGGTTCCTCTTTCTGTCAAATTAATTTATGTTATTGCTAGTTGACCTCATGTTTGTGTAGCTTTGGCTTTATGTATTTTTGGATGCATATGCATGCATAAGCTTTTGTTTTCTATGTTCAAACATGGATCAGATTGGAATCCCTGAACAGCAATGCTGATAGTGCAGCAATGTCATGAGGCTGTTATATTTTATGTATGGTTAATGAATTTCTTCCCTCAAATTCCTTTGTTTTGTGATGCAGGAGAATGATTTAGGGTTAGGGAAATCTCAAAAATAGGCTAGAATAGAAAGATTGAGAGGAACAAATAGGGTTATATCAGAATAACCACGAAAATTCAGAACTTCTGAATTATTCTTATAAAAATAATGATATAAATAACTGATTACATAACCTGTTGCTGCCCCTATTTATATTATATAACTCTATTACTAAAGTCCTAATTAGAATAACATACTAAATAGTAATCTTAAATAACTAAGGAAACTAATAACTATTCCTAATTAAAGAAGAAAACATAAAATAGAGGGAAACTTCCTAAACAATTAAAGGAATCCTAAAATAATATGGAAAACTCTAAGACTTCTAGAACAGCTGATATGCTCCTGCATCATTTTGCCTTGGCGTAGCTCATGAACTTCTGGCTTCTTTTGTTTATTTGCTCGGCAGTTTTTTATCACTAATTATTTTAATGTTCCTAATGTGGGATGATTTCCCTTGTTAATTATAGCTTTTGATCTTTTAGTATAAAACTAATTGCTTAATTTCATGTTTAAGCCTTACTGTGTTGTTCTTTTTCTTATGTTAATTCTGTTATTGTTTGTTGTATGTGTGTACATTTGGAAATGTGCATGAGCATAAGTAGAAGATTTACTCAGGTCAAATGATGGCATATTCTTGTACCTTCCCCAAAAGATATATCAGCTGATGCAACACCAATATGTTGAACAAAGGCTGCATAATCTGATCCTCCACCACCTAGTCTCCCAAACTTAAGATACAGAGTAAAGAATTATGCGTGTTAAACGGTTTGGGTTACATAATAAGCTAGAAACATTCACATAATATTTTGAGCTGTAACATGTGCTCAGTATGGTTTGTATGTAATAGAATGTAGTTCAGGTTACTTGAATGGTTCGTTATGATCATATCATGAAGAGATAAAATGAAGTTTGGTAATGTTTACCTGAGGATAGCTGCTGGATCCAATCCATGATTTATAGATGGTCTGTGATGTGTTGTCGGGATCTTGAACCTTCAAAATTGTTTTTTTTTTTAAAAAAAAAAAATGAATCTGATTGTGGTGGGTGAGAGGAGAGATCTTGGAAAATTGCAATATACAGCATCATATTGATACATAAAACATTGTTTGTTATTATCATATTTTTATTTTCAGTACATTTAAATGTGGGGATGGAATGCTGTGGTTTGAACTTTTTGACTTCAAATGCGACAAAGCAGTCACTTGCTAATCAGCTTAGCAAAATCATGGCCTTTTTGTTCATTTTTAAAATTGTTTTAAGTTAATGAAAAATAACATGAGGATATTTCCTTTCTTGGCTTAAAGCTCATTTGCTTTGTTGCTTATGCTTGTTGGTGTGGTATTTAGTTCTAGTTATCTGAGTACCTGTTGAGTTGCCTGTACAAGTAGTTCCTCAAGTTGAGGAGTTGCAGAGGCATAAAATCCTGCTCCGTATACTGCAGAGTCAACATTTAAGTAGGCTACGGCTCTTGAAGCTAGCATTTGTCTGTTATCCTCTACCCACTCAGTGGATCCTGTCTGGAGAAATAACACTTGGTTTATTACCCAAACATGCTAGCATTCATACACTAGCACACATTCAAATTCAGGGAGAGAGAGAGAGAGAGAGAGACCAGGCCATATTCCTCAGCATCCCAGTTGCACAAGACAATTGTTCTCCGTGGTTTCCATCCTTTTTTCTGTAGCTTTGTTAATCTTTGAGCAACCTGCAGTGCATACAAAAAATAGGCTTATTGGTAAATACGATTTGCTACAAAATGTTATTTTCTTTGCTTAACTTCTTTAGAAGGCAGCATATATTGGAGTTACATATCTACCTCTAGCAGCGCTGCAGTACCACTGCTGGGATCAACTGCTCCAAATGTCCATGCATCCCGATGATTACCCAGAAGGACAAATCTAGAGGTAATGGTAGCACAGTGGTTAAATCTTTAGAAAAGGCATATAACATGCAATAAGTACTTGATCTCTTATTTTGATTTCTTTTACTTGGTGATTGAAGTGCTATAGGTGATTAGATGGAGAAATTTTTGGTTGATGGTAGACATTCCGGCAGTTTAAATTTTTTCTCACCTATCAGGCTCTTCTGCTCCTTCTATCACACCAATGATATTTTGAATTGTTGCTATGGTCTGGTTTCCCTGAAATCTCATCAGAAGGTTTAGTCATATTAGAAGTTCTTTTTGACAGGCAGGCACTTTCTATTTTTAAAATGAAGTATGACTATTATTTACTAAAACTAGGCAACTGAATGCTTACAGTATAACTGAGATTCAAGACCCCTGGCCCTGGTCCAACCCTATAAGTTGGACCATCTTTTCTTCCTTGCCAGTCTTCAGGTGCGATTTGTCCCCCGATTGATGTCATGATTGTTTCACCATCAGTTGCTGATATTGGCAATGAAGGTATCTGGGGAACATTTCCTTCCTTTTCTACTTCATCATCTGATAACCTCTCACATCCTTGAATACTTGCCCACCCAGGTGTGGTAGGATCACCAACACCGTCATAAACAGACCCTACCTGAACCCCACTCGGTGGCATCCACTTCGAGTCAGGAAACCATCCTTCTCCGCTGTCTCCACCACCATAGTCTTTCCTGTCTGTGTAGATAACTGCCCCAATAGCACCTGCCTCAAATGCATTATGCACTATGTCTCCTCTATAAATCTTTCCATATGTTGCCAATACAATAGTTCCCGAAACATTCACTCCCATTTCTTCCAGTGTCTTGTAATCTTCTACTCGTCCATAATTCACATAAGCCACTGGTCCACTTACTGTACCTGACTTTGCATATGCATGAAAAGTTGGTAGAACTTCATCTGCTACATCTGCATATGGATCTCCATCATATATCTGCTGCTGGAGATTGAAAATTATCGGTTTTTCCGCAGGTTTTTTTGTTAAAGTTAAGGAACGTGAGTCAGGATAAGTTAGGGACACATCATAGGAGACAATATGCGATTTTATGTTATAGGAAGTGAGGGTAGATAAAACATATGCAGCAACCTCTGCGTTTGCTGGTGTACCGGCAACATGCGGCCTACGGGTGAGCATGTAGAGGTTATGAGATATCGAGGCATTATCAGATAGAGATTCAGATACATAGAGTGCATGATAATAGGATTTGGGATAGGTGAAGAACAGGGGAAAATATGTTGCAATAGCTAGAATAATAATAGTGATAGTGGTGGCTGTTTTGAACATGCTTCTAAGTTGTTTTTGGTAATTTAGAGAGTGATTGTTGTAGAACAGGCAAATCTTTGAGGCATGTTTTGGTGATTTTAGCAAGAAAAAGCTGAAACAATAGCTAGCTTACTTAAAGCTGCGGAGAAAACAAAGAGACATAATTTTCTGTTACACTTTGGTTACCCTAAGTTGATAATGATTTTAATACAATAAAGAAAAAAAAGCCTATCCAATCCATATTTTATTAGAGAATGGCAAATATACGATACATGTCATTATTGGTTTATAGCTTTTTGATTAATTTAAGAGTGAGACAGGGACCGTTTCCTACCTTTTATTCATTATCGATGGACACCACTGAATTGGGCACTTATGAACTGGACTTGCCTTTTTCTTTTCTTGTTCTTTCTTTTTCGATTCTGAAATGAAAGATACATTAATATGAGCTTCCTGAGCTGAGTTGTGTATTTAATGTTACAGGATTTAAACTTTTTTTTTTTTTTTAAGGAAGAGGTAAATGGGTATGTGTCATTTTAAATTGAAGAGTCTTTTTGGGAAATAGGTTGTTTAAAATAAGCCTCTACCTCCACCTCCACCTCCACCCCACGTACTGTGTAACTTTTCAACTTTACCTAAAAGACAGGAGAGTGATATGATATGAGGGGCCAACAAAATACTGTTTGATTATTATTTTGCTTTTTAGTGAAATGCTCTTCCTCTCTTCTCCTCCTCAGCTTCTAGATAATATTAAAACGTTGTGTATGAATTCACTTATTTTTAAGCAATTTGCAAGTTATATAAAGTTAGTTTGTGTATTTGATGGCATTTTTTCCTGTGTTTGGACAGCCTAAGTCACGGGACCAGATTTGATTTCAGTTTTTTTGAAAATACTTAAGCTGGTTTTCTCTGTATGAGCAAGGAAGATGAGCTTGTTTATTTTCATGCATTAAGCACTTTCCTTTTATGATTTACAACTGTAGCTCATAGCTCAATGTGGCAAGTTCCAACCTTCGTTTAAGTTTGAACTCAGTGAACTTAACTCATTTGATTCTCATGTCAGGCAAATTAGAAAATAAAATTTACTTATATCTGGACCTGACATCATAAGCGAAAGAGGTAGTGGGCTAAACAATCTGTCAGTCCAGCCCATACTTTATATCTTCCATTAACTTCTTTTTCAATTCTGGTTTCTGGTTATGGAACAAAAGCCTATATGGGTTTTGATGGAGTAATGATTTCTTCACCAAAATAAAGGTAGTGCAACTGCAACTTCTCATTCTCAACCAGCAGAAGAACAAAGAAACTGATGCCACTTTTTAATATTTTCTTTTTTTCAATTTTAAAAAATATACAAACAATAATGGAGTTAATCAATAGATTGTGGCATGGCATGGCTTGTTTACAGTTCCAAAATTCACAAAAAAAGAAACTTTTGTAGACCCTACCACTTTCTTCTTAATTACCTTGTGACTTTGCTCCCAATCCCATCAAATTAATAGTTTATGTAACTAAGCACACACTTGATGCTTAAAAAACTCTAAATTATTATCATAATCATAGATTATAAAACACACGCACACTAGAATGAGTTAAGGAAGTATCGAACCCGGGTGTCCAAGGCTACTGGGTTTACACATTCACCATCTAATCTTCTGCACCCTCTCAAATTAAGCATCTCCTTATATTTCCGTAGAAAAATACAAATTTTTTTACAGTAGATGAATCTAAACAGTATTTCAAATAAGTAGTCCAACAACTTCTAATTAATAAACTAATTGAATGACAATTATTCCACAAAACAATTATGATTAATTTAATGTTAGGTAATAGAAACATACAAAAAGAGCAATCTAAAAAGAAAGCAAACTATTATCCATGAATTAAGAAAATGATCATCTGGTAAAAGAAAGAAAAGAAAAGGGAATATATTCACCTTCATATACAGCACAAAAAGAGAGACTCACGGGCACTACAAAACAACCCCAACAAAAAGCGAAAAAGAAAAAGAAAAAAATATATATTTTCCGAGAAAACAAACAACATTTTCTTTCTTGTATAATAGTAACCAGAAAAGAGCAATCAGTATTTGTGGCTTAAATTGTTTCTCTCACTAAACATGGATGTCAGTGGAAGACCCCCGTGACTCCTTCCCCTTCCCCTCCCCTTTCTTCCTTCTTATGTCACTTTCCACCTAAACCCATTTCTCTAACTACTTTAAACCTTATATAAACTCTTCTCTTCATTCTTTCATTTTCAGTACATTTCTCATTTCTAATTCTTCTATATTTCAACTATTACTACGACATGTCGTACTCCAAATACATTCCCTGTATTTTCTTTCTTCTTCTTCTTCTTCTTTTAAATTCAGGGGAGACAACACTAGCCCATACTAAAGGAATCAAACCGAGAAAATCCTCTGCAAATTGGTTTCCAAGAATCAATCAAACCAGAGTAGAATTCTCAGAACAACAATTCATGAAGTGGGTTAATTTTGTTGGTAAATTAAAGCATTCCCTTTTTAAAACTGCCAAAAATAAGCTTTTCCCTTCTTATACTCTTACTGTCGACAAAAACCCTGCATTTGGTGATTTCACTTCTATTCAAGATGCCATTGATTCTCTTCCTTTCATTAATCTTGTTAGAGTTGTAATCAAAGTTCATGCAGGAGTTTACAAGTAAGTTCTTCAATTCCTTTTTTTTATTTTTTATTTTTAAAAAAATAATCCCAACTTGTTATTTAATTTCCTGTCTTGTATTTTTGTAATTTTTTGTGTGTAATTTTTGACCTGTATATTCAGAATCATGAATTCAAGAGTCATTTTTTGTCTATATTCACTTCTATGTTATTTCTTGTTGTTCAATGTGAAAAATTCAGAAAAAGTGATTCCACTTTTTGTTTTATGTTATGTCTTTTTTCGTTTCCCTTTTTTCTGATAAACAGTTCTAAATTTTTGAAAATTTCTTTTTTATTTTTAATGCAGAGAAAAAGTAAATATACCTCCATTAAAATCCTTCATAACCATAGAAGGAGCAGGAGCAGAAAAAACAATAGTTCAATGGGGAGACACAGCTCAAACGCCAGGAGCTAAAGGCCAAGCAATGGGTACTTATAATTCAGCTACATTTGCTGTAAATTCACCTTATTTTATAGCCAAGAATATTACTTTCCAGAACACTACCCCCGTCCCACCGCCCGGAGCTAGCGGAAAACAAGCGGTGGCTTTGAGAATATCGGCAGATACGGCGGCGTTTTTAGGTTGTAGATTTTTGGGAGCTCAGGATACCCTTTATGATCATTTGGGCAGACATTATTACAAGGATTGTTACATTGAAGGATCGGTTGATTTCATTTTTGGAAATGGCTTGTCCTTATTTGAGGTAATTAGAAGATTTATATAATTTTTTTTAAAAAAAATAATAAAATAAATTATAGAATCATGCATGCAATACAGAATCTGGAAATTACAGCCTATTCTTGAAGTGATCACAGAATAATTGTAATATAATTGAAAGCTTTAGACTTAATTGTATTCTTAATACTATGAATGCATGTGAACTCGTGTAAGTTATAAAAAGTACTATAAATATAATACATACAAATATGACTAATATTTGTCATAACTCGTCAAGTGTTATGTTAGGCTAATTAAATAATTGTAATTATAATAAGCACAAAATGAATTAGTATTTGTAGTTAAAAGAAAAGTGAAAAAATGCAGGGATGCCACGTGCATGCAATAGCACAAAACGTAGGAGCACTAACAGCGCAAGGGAGGAGTAGCATGTTGGAAGAGACGGGATTTTCATTTGTGAAGTGTAAGGTGACGGGATCAGGAGCACTGTACCTAGGAAGAGCATGGGGTCCTTTCTCAAGAGTCGTATTTGCATTTACATATATGGACAACATCATCATTCCTAAAGGCTGGTATAATTGGGGCGATCCTAATCGTGAAACGTAATTTCTCTCTTTTCTCTACTATTACTATTTTATATATACTTTTAACAACATGCTCGACGTTTGCCCTTTTTTAATAAATACATTAACACAACCGCCGCAACCCTTAAGTGGAGATTTTGGACGGTGCCGTTTAGGTGATATCAGGTCGGCTTTAGCTTAGCTTGTCCTATTTTGGTACAATTCCCTAAATGACCATACATATACCTCATATCACCCATATTAGGCCATGGGCAGGAGCGTCAGAACAATAAAAAATGGGCGGTTATTTGGAAGCCAGACTCACTCTGTCTTCTTCCTCTTTACTTTGCTACTGCAAAATCTACGTGTAAACCTAATTGCACCTAACCCTACCCGTATAGATTAATTGGCACTTTTTGTTAATTAATTAACATTAAATGTAATTTGGGTACCTAATCGAATGGCATTTAGAGTTTGTTTTTATATGATTTATCTTATATGTAAAGTTGGAATTGGCAGGACGGTATTCTATGGGCAGTATAAGTGCACAGGACCAGGAGCTGGTTTTGCAGGGAGGGTATCTTGGTCAAGAGAACTTACTGATGCAGAAGCTAAGCCTTTTATTTCACTTAGCTTCATTGATGGTTCTGAATGGATCAAATTACAAACTTAAATTCTTTTTTTAATTTTAAATTTTAATTACATTTGTAAAGCCCATCTACTGAGAATTTTGGCCCATTTTTGGATTTGATAGAAGTGCTAATGAGATTTACAATGGGCCTATGAGACTTTTCACTTGTTAATTTAGAGATTTGGGTCATAGAGCAAAAATGGACAATACAAGATATTATATTGTATATCTTGATATAAACTCTTAATAATATGGCAGTCCACCTCATTTATTAAAAATATATATAATTAATTACGATTTAATGTAATGATATCATTAACGAAAACGATTAAAAATATTACATAATTATCTAGTATAATTTCATTATTTATAATAAATTACAACCATACTCAACTACTTCTAATTTCTCTATTATACAAAGAGTGACATATTAGTTAGTTATAAACTTATAATAAACCCAGCTTGATGAACATGTATTGTCTCTAGCTTTGAAGGGTAGCAAGGTTGAAAAATGCACCTTTCCTGTTTTTAAGCTGAGCAAAAGTGCCTCTTTCTACCACCTTCCCATCAGCCACAACGGCTATGGAATCAAGATTCTTGACAGTGTTAAGGCGGTGAGCCACCACAATTGTGCTTCTTCCCAACATTATCCGGTCTAGTGCTTCTTGCACAATTTGCTCAGATTGTACATCAAGTGCACTTGTTGCCTCATCTAATAATAGTATTGTTGGGTTCCTAATTATAGCTCTTGCAATTGCTATTCTTTGCTTTTGTCCTCCTGATAGTTGTACTCCTCTTTCCCCACATTCTGTCTCGTACCCGTCTTTCAATGACCTACACATGATAAATGTCCAAATCTAACCTTAGCGATCAAATTTTTAATATGGTATCAGAGTTAAATGTAGAATTTCCTACGAGTTTATACAGACTTACGAGATAAATTCATGAGCATTGGCAGCCCGGGCAGCCTCCACCACCTCATTCTCGGAGGCATCAAGTTTTCCAAAGACAATGTTGTCACGGATGCTGCCAGAATACAGGACAGGTTCCTGGCTAACAAGGGCAATGTGGTTCCTGTACCAGTGAACATCTAGTTCTCTAATGTCTACACCATCTACTTTAGCTGAACCAGCTTCAACATCATAAAATCTTTGAATCAAACCAATTACTGTTGATTTTCCACACCCACTTTTCCCTACTAGTCCAATGCTTGTTCCAGGCTTCACTTCCAAGCTAAATTGGCGCAATATTAATGCCTCCGGTCTGCTTGGATATGCAAAATCAATCTTCCTCATTTCTATCCATCCACTTATTTTTTTGAGCTTGGTTCCGCTACTAGCACCATCTCCTTCCTGAAAAAGAAAAATTAAGCAAAAAATGAATTTTATAGAACAGTTTTGAGTTTATGCTATCTAGACTGACAGAACAATAAGATTATTGCATTAAACTTAGTAGTATTAGTATCTTACGTTGTTAGAAGAGCTTGGAATTAGAGAATGTCTGTCAAGAATCTGGAAGACTGATGCGACTGCTGCGGAGCCTTTGGCTAAATCAGAAGTCATGCTTCCTGCTTCAGCTATAACCTTTCCTGTGCTTACAAGAATAAAAAATGTCTTGAACACATCACCAGCTGAGATCTCTCCTTTTTGTACCAAGGTCCCTCCAAACCAAAAATCTAAACCCCATGACATGAAAGTAAGGCATTGAGCTGAACCCATCCCAATTCCTGCTAGCCATGATTTTTTTCTTGCCTCTTTTCTTGGTTCTTCTTGTGCTCGATCAAACAATTGAAGTACTTTTTCTACGCTCCCAAATGAAGTAATAATTCTATGATTACAGACTGCTTCTGCTGCAATTTGAGTGGAATGATTTTGCGCTTTGATGAAATTTGTTGTTAAACCAGAAAGCAAGACTTTTCTAGTATACATACATAGAATTGTTAGCGGTTGAACTGCAATCATAACAAGTGCAAGCTTCCAAGCCACAACTAGTCCTAAGATCATTGCTATAGTAACTCCAGAAGTTGTTTGAACAAGTAAAGAAACTCGATCTGCAACAAGGGATTTCACCATAGAGGCTTCATTGCTTAATCTTGAACATAAAGCTCCACTAGAGTTTTGTTCCTCATCGAACCAAGCTGTCTCGAAAGTCAAGATCTTTTCAAGCATTCTCAATCGGATTCTTTTTGTAAGCTTCTCACCCATGTATCCAAAATTGTAGTGTTGGACAAGATTCAAGACCATAGAAGTCAAGGAAAGTGAGCAGAAAATTAAAGAGTATGTGCGAATTCGAGCATGAACTTGTTCATGACTTGGTGCAAAGAAAGCTGAAATCATACCACCAATGGTTAAGGCATAAACAGGTTGTACAGAACCATAGAGTATAGCTGAAAGAGTTCCTAATAGGCCTTGTTTCCATTCAGGCGCATTCAAAGACAAAAGGCGAGAGAAGGAAGGTGCCGGGTGAGACACAGGTTTCAGGCTTTCAATGATGGGTAAAGATACAGGTGATGAAATAATAACTGCAGGACTTGATCTTCCGGTACTTATTCGACCAGCGCTGCTTCTAGCAGCCGAAGACAAGCATGACCGATCAGCATTTTGTTCATGCTCATCAAAATTGCATTCCCTTTGTAACTTTGCCAAGTTAGCATAATGTCCATCTCTTTTGTTGATCAGATCATTATGTGAACCTACTTCAATGATGCATCCATTGTTGACCACCGCAATAAGGTCCGCGTTTCGAATTGTGGCTAGCTTGTGTGCAACCACCTGACGATGCACATATATTTTTAATTCAATAGAATCTTAAAATGATAGTCTTTCCAAGAGAAGCAGTTTCAATATTAATGTCAAATATAATTAAGTAGGATTAGTGAGTAATTACCAGGGTAGTTCTTCCCATGGAAGCTTGATCAAGAGCGTTTTGGACTAATGTTTCAGATTCGGAGTCAAGAGCACTCGTTGCTTCATCAAGCAAGAGAATAACAGGATTCTTAATGATGGCTCTAGCAATGGCAATTCTCTGCTTTTGTCCACCAGATAAGAGCGCTCCTCTTTCTCCAACCTTTTCAAAATCAATCCAATCATGTAATTAGTTTCAAAACTATTCTTAATCAGAAACAAAAAGATGTACACTTTATTTAATTACCTTAGTTTCATAACCATCTGGAAGCTGTCTAATGAAGTTATGAGCATTTGCAGCCATAGCCGCGGCCGTAACTTCATCCATAGTGGCATCAAGCTTTCCGAACATAATATTCTCTTTAATTGAAGTCCCAAATAAAGCATGTTCTTGACTAACAAGACCCATTTTTCCTCTTACCCATTTCAAATTCAATTTTGTTATATCAACACCATCAATCATTACATACCCACCATTAGAATCATAAAATCTCTGTAGTAATCCAATGGCTGTGGACTTTCCACTCCCACTTGCACCAACAAGAGCTACTGTTTTTCCTGCTTCAATTTTGAGACTGAAATCTTGGAGTACAGTTGAATCTGGACGAGATGGGTATGTGAATTTAACATTTTGGAATTCTATTTCGCCTTGGATGTTGTCTAATACAAGTCCTTTTGTATCTTCACTGTCAATTTCTGGAACTCTGTCAATCCTGTCAAATATTCTTGCTGCTGCTATTGATGCTTCTGTGAAGTACTTCAAATCAGGTAGTGCTATTCCAAGAGACCTGCATTGCATTTTAACTGCCTTAGTTCTTACTGCTATCTTTTTACCGAGTCCATACGCATTTACCATTACGTTATGTTCTGTCGTGCGAAATATACTAAATAGATGAAAATGAACTCTTTGATAATTTATGTTACATATTTTAATAATAATTATGTAATTATAACTCAACATTTGATTTAAACTACAAATTAAATGCTTAAATGAAGGAAACTCCATACACTATATCTAAATCAAATGAAGACATAGACATGAGACCTCCTGAAATATGATCATTTACTAAAAAAATACTAGAATTCAAATTGTAGACATGGGAAAGACTTTACGCGAGATCACCTTGCGAAATAAGAAGTTACGCAAGAACAAAGTGCGAAACCAGCTCAATTTCGCAATTTAATCTTGCGAAAGTTGAGTCCGATAATAATTAGAGATGGATTAAATTAATTTAAACACGTAAATAGCGAACAGGACGAATGAGAATAAGCCACATTGACAGTTTCGCAAGATCAACTTGCGAAACTGTCCCATGTGATTAGACAATCGCAAGTTCAACTTGCGTAATAACCCGAACTGTCCACATTTCAATTTTCTTTCTCTTTCTCTTCCACCATTTAAATTTTTCATACTTTGTTTTTTGAATGCACCCTCCTCAAATATGATTTAGGGGTACAATGAAGATTGAAAGATTCAATGTCTAGTTTACAGTGTATTGTAGTTAATTTTATTATTTTTAAAAACTAAGACACTTTAACCAAAAATTAAAATCCTAAATAAAATTCTTAAACCAAAAAAGAATCAAGATTTTCTGTTTCTTTGGCTTATAATGCATTTCAAATTAAAACATTTCTTCTTAAGTCTTTTCTTAAAATTCTCTAATTACTTCCTTAAAAAATGTTGGAAAAATTGATAATTTAAGCTACAATTAGTGTATTCTTAATACTAATATATAGATAAGTGTTGCAAGAGAATAGGTATAAACAGTTATAATCAAAGAATAAAAGCATAAACATGTGCAGGAAATATTGAGTTTATATATATATATTCTTCTATACTAAAACAAAATAACAAGATGAGCTGAGAAAGGAGATAACTCTCACAAAACAAATGGAACAATATCATGGCCTAAAACATTGCCCTCTTTAAAGAATCTGCAATTCCACCACTTTACAGACACATGAATATATTCTTAAAGCAATTTCTTCTTCTTTTTAATTTATAAAACAATATATTTCAAATCACAGTAAAAACCCACAGGAAGAATAAAAGATATTTTTCTTTTTTAAAAACATTAATTAATTTTGTAAATCGAAAATTAGAGTATTGCTACTTTTAGAGCAAAATCTATACGTATGTTTAAAAATGAGAAGAAAAGAAATACGTACAGTCCTGCTAGTATGAAGGAAATGCCAGCAGCATAGATTCTTCCACCACTTTCTCCTTTATACATAACCAAATGACTTCCATACCAAGCAATAAATGCCCATATAGCAAACGACAAGCCGTTGCTTCCAACGGCAAGACCTTTCGCTATACCTTGTTTGATTCCAAGCTTTAATGCCTTTTCTAATATTACTGAATATCTTTCGATAATCCTTTTTTCAGCAGTAAATGCATACACTGTCTTAATTGAGCTTAAGGCTTGTTCAACGATCGCGTTTGCTTTTCCGTACTCTTTTCGAGCTTTTTTCATTAAGTAAAGAAGGTATTTCCCATAAATCATTCCAGGAATTATAAGTAAAAGTAAAGTTGGAAAAGCTACTAGTGACAGTCTCCATGAAAAGTAAGTTGAAAATGCAAGTCCTGATATGAAAATTGATGCGTGCATCAGAAATATGGGAACCTGAAAAATTAATTAAGTGGGTAATTATAATTAGATGATAATCAAAGAAAAAGAAAAAAAAAAAAGGTTTATTTTTTCTACCTTTTCGCTAAGTAATTCTTGGATAAGAGAAGTATCTTTTGAAATGCTATTAATAATTTCTGAAGTAGTAGCTTCTTGTGAATCAAAAAACCCAACTTCTTGTCTAAGTACAGATTCCAAATACTTGTATCGGATTTTCAAAACCTGTCTTTCACTGATTTTGCTCCAACAGTACCCTTCTGCAATAATAATCAAATTAATATTTGATTAGATACAGAATTGAAAATTAATTAGGGCTAATTAACTAGTTAGCTAGGGTTTCATATAGAGTAATGGCTTTCTATGTATCCTTAATTACATTCTTTGGGTCTAGTGGGTTCTGTCAATTATAGCATCTTGAAACAGTGGTTACCCTAAAAAGTAAAGAACTTTTGAAATTACCCATAAAAGCCACCGCCATGACTGCCAATCCCAAGTACACAAAATATAAACTGCACTGTTAAAAACACCAAATGGGGAATGTAAGTTTCAGTCCTTGAGTTATATGAAAAACAGAATAAGAAAAAGAAAAAAAAGTTGACTACTTTTTCAACTTCAGACATGAAATTGACTTGGTTTTGTTGGGTATTATTGCCATAGCCTAAGCTGTTCATTATGCGGCTGGCGAACACTAACAGACAGTTAGTAGACATGCCATCGCCAATAGCTCCAATAGTACCCATAATCATAAGCATTATATCAACCCAATCTGCATATCTGAAGATTATAGCTATGGATTTGCTTTCTTCTCTGCTCATCATCTTTTCATTCTTCTTTGGTGAACTCATTTTACTGATCTTCTTGGAAGTGAGAATTTCAAAGATTAGTGTTTTTTATAGCTATATATATATATATATATATCACATTAGAAAGAGAGAAAAGGGAACTTAAGTCTGACTGGCTGACTCAATGGAATGATTTTCAAGTCTTCTCTACTCTATTTATACATCTATAAAGGAGTAATGACGTTACATGTATCAAATGAATAATTGTTAATAACTCCTTATAGTTTGTTAAAATTATATTCTTATATATATATAATAATAATAATAAAATTAAATTGAAATTTCAGATACTTTAAGAATATTATTTCCTATTTATTAGATGTCTGAGCATAACTAATAAATTTTTTAAAAAAATGTGTATAATTAAATAGTCCAAATTATTTTACAAATAAATGAATTATTTGGAAATTTACTAAATATGATATGTGACTGTATTATAAACTATATTTAAGTTTAATTTATTTTTTAAATAACTATTAACCGTTAATCTTTGAAATTTTGATTAATTAGATTAACAGATAATCTCCTAATGCAACAGTAGCAAATATATTATTGCTCTAAAATTTTTGTTTCATATAAAAAACAAGAAATGCTGCTTTTTTTTTTCCCTTTCACATGGTATATTTTATTAATTCATTTTGATAAACTATAGAAAATAATGAATTAGTAATAATTTCTAGTAAGTTATTGTTTTAAAAATGTAATTAAGGAAAATAAGAATGTATTTATCCACTGAACTAACAGTTGTTTGAAAAAAAGAAAAATTTGTTATTGATTAAATGATGAAACAGTATGACAACCAAATGCGAAAGATGCAATTGTATTATAAAAGATGTAGGGATTTATAAATTAAATTTGGCTAATTATGAGGATTTATCGGTAATTACTCCTACATTAATTAAAGATTATATATATGTTTGGGGTGGTTAAAATATATATTAAAAAATGTTATAGTGGTGGGTACTTTTCATAACATCAAAGCATGATTAACCTAACAAACAAAGAGTATTTTCAAGAAAGATGACTGTAATGACCATTGTCTAATTGCCCATTTAAATTTGTTCTTACTCATGCTTTATTTTTGCATTTTAAATTTATTAATTAATACTTTAATTAGTTAAATATCTCGTGATGTGAGATTTGCTTTTTTATCGTTGGCTTTTTTAAATAATTTCATTATTAGTAAAGTAATATACCCAAATCGCTAATTAAAGTGGTATAAACAAAATTATTTGGTTTTTGCAGCCACTGGTACAAATTCAATTTTTCCTTCTACATGAAGAAAGGTGTTTTTTTTTTTTCTTTTTTACTATAAAATATCTAACTTAATTATTGAAAATTAGTCACTAATTTGTTTGCTAATTATAAGTACATTGGATTATATTTGTGATTATGGAATAGATTTTAGATTTGTTTTTTGAAAAGAAGGATTTTATATGGTACAAATATTAATGATCATAAAAAATGTGGAAAAGAATAATAAAAAGAGAAGTTAGTGAGTTGTGGAAGCATATTCCTCCATTCTAATGAAATGGGTCAACAAAGATTCTGTAATGTCACCCCACTTTCCATATTATAATGTGGTTTTAGCTGTATTTTTTGGACTCTGTAATCTTATGTGTATCCCTCCAGATGGGAATATATATATACATATCATAAAATAATATTTTATTTATGAAATATGTTCGTGAAAATTACATATATTAACTAAATGCATATGTGACATAAATAAAATAAAAAATAAAAAAAAAATCCAAACATTCTCTAATAACTTTTCAGAAATGGACTTTTTAAAAAGTACACTAAAAAAATAGGTATAGTTGAATGAAAGGATGCATGTATATACCGTATAACATATAATATATTACCAATTGATATATTTTTTTAAAGATTATATTTCTAATTTCTACAATTCCATATTAAAGGGAGGGAGCTTCTGTAAGAAAATATTATCTTAAAGTAAAAAATAATGGCATTCTATCCTTTGGACGATGGAAAAAATAAAATTTTTTGGAAGAATTTTTATATTTTATTTTCATTTCTTAAAAACAAATATAAACACATCCATTATTCTTAATTGTTTTTAAAAATGTTTAGAATACTATTTTTGTTTTTTTAGAAGAAACTATAAACGTGATTATATGATATAAGCCAGCTTTTCTGCCAAAATTTCAGGTACATTATTTTTGACCAAAACGGAAATTACTGGCTATTAAGAATTGAAAATTCCTATAAGCACATGTCTATTTTGGTTTGTGATTAGTTTGTTAAAAGTTCATTAAAAAAAGATTAAGGAATGTTTTGTTTTTAATCACATGTTGGTATTTCGAGTTCCGTTTTTTAATTTTTATTAAAAAAAGTTATTGCTTCAATGGTGAAGTTGGTATACGATTTTTATGAAACTAACATACGCATATTACCCTCAACACTGAATATAGTCCAAAAATATATGTGATTGCTTGATTGATTCATTAAAATAGATAAAAAAATTAGGCTTTTATGTGGGTCTTCTCTCTTTAATAAGCCACTATGTTTAATAAATGAAATAATTGCATAAATAATCATAATCGTTTAAATAAAAGGAACAGCCTAATGACTTATAGTTTGCCCGTTTCATTAACATACAAAATTGTTGTGACAAACCAAAAAGGAAATGTGAAAATGACAAAAAGCAACAAAAAAAGTATCCTATAATCATCAACCCAATATATAAAGTTTCTTTGTCACAAATATACGAGCAAGATTACATAAAATAAGGTATTATTGAAGATTTTGTTAAAGTAAAAACAACAATAACGGGTGAGAAAGCACCACTAAACACAATACAATAGATGATTGGTCTATTATGGCTTCTTCAACTTTCCCTTCTTTTTTCTTTCTTTTTTTTCTAAATATGGTCATGTAAAAGAATTAGTTCCTCCTTCCTTTCTCACAAATCTTAGCTTTTTTTCATTCTCATTTGCGGACGGAATGATAAATGCAAAAGAAGACTGCTTGAATGATCAAGTTAAATACACACTAAATTGATAAAGCTCAAAAAGGCAACCGAAAAGCTACAGTTCCTGGTTAACAATACCTCCAGGTTTGTACCCACACCATGACAAAGTGAAGGAGAAAATCATCTTCCCGTAAGGTCAGTAAGCACCACTTTCACTAGAGTGAGTTTGTTGATGATAATACTCATCTCGTTTAGACATGTCCCTCCTGAATGGCATCAGTATAATGTGAACCATACAAGGCTGATCTTTGTCCAGAAAGAAATGCAAAGACCTGTTTCAAATTTCCCCTGGATGGTCGAGCACTTGCAGCATATTTACATATAAAAACAAGTCGTCTTCGCATCTCCAACTTGGTGATACATGCATTGTGGAATGATTTACCGTCATCAAAAGTTCCTAATCAACATATCCCAAATAAAAAAAAACTTGAGAAGCTGAAAGCAATCTTCTATATTCTATCAATATTATTGAAAGAGCTTAAATAAGACGAGTAGCAATTCAAATAAATTGATAATGATGTTCCAATTATAAGTATAAAAAAAAGAATTACAGAAGGGATTAGGTGCTGCAAAAGACTGCACTTATATCAACACCAACTCAGAAAACAAAAGGGCCAAAAATAACATTTGATTTTGCTCGACTTATCGGGCATTAAAAGTGACTTTATCTTAGTAAAATGTATGTATATATATATATGCATCACACCTGCGTCACTGAATAATGATGTCAGAATTGCCAGACAAACGCATATGCTGATATCTTCCCCTGCAGGCAGAGTATGACAAAATATATCAGCAGTATTCAAACCATGCACAGTCATCAATTTTCAATTTTTTCAGCAATTCTACATGGCACTAGGTTTAATAGACAAATAAATAGTTAATTAGCCACAGCATGCACCAAAAACAATAAACCAACACAATCTGTGAAATTCAAAAGTGGAAAGGATCATTGACAAAAAGCGGAAATACATTTGAAATGCTGCAACATAAAATTCTAAAACAGCTCAGTTAAAACAGAATAATTTCGTATCTGTTCATGCGCCATGCACTCAGCACTCTGTGATTCCAGTAGGGAAGACAGCAAAAACAGGCACTTACCGTTGCAACACCAAACTAGAAGTTTATTGCCTTTGCTAAGATTCAGTTTTGCAAAGTTCACAGCAGCAGGGAGATTGCTTAAAATGGAAAACCGATCTAGTTTTGAGCTCTGTGCAGGAAAGAAAAAATTCAGAACAAAAAGAAATAAAAAATATATGTTGCATAGATGAAATAATTAATTGCACTCTTTCTCTTCATACGCACCACCATAGGAAGATGTAAATATGCTTCATTATCTTGTAGAAAGGTCGAGCATGGTTCTTTGTCACAGTTCAAGATACAATCCACATCAGACACATTTGCAGCTGCGAGAAAGAAGATAAAATTGAAGGTAGAAGAATAGTGGCAAACACAAAGGTTACTGCCTATGTACAAACTGCCAAGGAGAAACTAAAAAGAACGGGGAACAGAAGAGACCTCTAGTCATGTCAGGGATAAATTCAACTCATAAATTAGCATACCTTGTTGAGTTGAGCCCACTGCAATATTAGTTGAACCCAGCCAAAACACTGCCTGTTCTTCATCACAGTCTAGCATAGCATTGCAGTTATACAAACCCAAAGATAAAGAATGATCTATATGAGAAAGATTAGAAGTGCTGTCCGACACCTTAGAAGGCTTTACGGTCACCTGAGGAGCATTCCGTCCCCTTTGAGCACGGTAAACTCTATCCTTCTCAACAATATCAGCCACCTTTTGGTTACACTGATCAGGTCCGTCACTTATTATATCATAAGCATGATGCCAGAAAAGACCGGGTGAGAGACCCCTGGCCCAACTTTCTTCATCATCACCAGCTCCCGGAATATAATTCCAGCTAAACTCAGATGTAGTCCTATGTTGATAAAAGCTGTTATAGGAAGATGCTGAAACGAGTATAATGGGCGTGAAATCCCATGAATCATGATCTGGTACTTCATTCAACCAGATAACAGTCTTTTGTGATATCCATAGAGGTCGAAGAGGCTTTTTCAAGAATGATGCAATAGAAGCAACATCAGCTCCACTATCTTCCAAAAGTTTAGTCCAGTCATTGATTCGGTCCTCAATAGCTGCTTTCTCTGTATCTGGAACCCATAGGGGAAGATGCAAAGAACAATCCCAATTTTGAGAAGTTAGCGAATCCATCTCCTGTCAGAATTGAAGACAAAAAAAGGGAAAGATGGGAATGGTTTTAAGTATTTTGGGCCAAAGGTGCAAACTTTGAGAAGAGTATCAAATCATAATACATCCTTAATACTTTCCTAATCCTAACAATCATGATGCTATGAAACAGTTGAGGTACACTACAGAGGAAATTTCAATAATAAAACTAAAGACACTGATTCACATAAGCATTCAAAAAATTTACTTCATTATGAATTCCATAAGAAGCTAAAAGAAATAATTGCCAGTCTGTTTCTACAAAAGAATTTCAAAAGCGAATTTTACCTCTTCCATTTTCGTCCCACTAATATCACGCATTTTATTGAAATGCTTAAGAATGCAGCGATTCAGAACACAAGTCCAAATTGGGATTGTTTTTGACATGCTATCCGGAAATCTCTTTCCTTTTCGAGTGGAATCAACAATGATACATCCTCCTTTCTGTCCTATCCATTAAAGAAAAATAAATTGAGAACTCATTTGTGTATCAAAAAAATGAAGCAAAAGAGAAGTATTTACCAGCAAGTTGGGCGACATGGAGGTTGAGGCGAGAGGTGTTAAAAGACCAATTATTGGTGTGTCCATCGGTAGATTTGAAGTAGCAAGTAGCATAAAATTTTGGAGAGTACCAGAATCCACAGCGAAGATTGGCGAGAAGAGGGAGCTCCGGCCATAACTGAGAAATCTCTCCAACAAAAATAGAATCCTCGTATATTGATCTCAAAGCGTTGTAGAGAGTATTATCTCTCCGTTTGATTGTTCTAACTGCTCTGTATATACTTATCTTACCTTCGCTATCCATGGATACTTCCTTGCTTTGTGCCTGCAAAACTGTGTATAGCAGGGATTAGGGGTGTACTGGTGAGGATGATAATAGCCTGTTAAACGGCAGTCGTTTATTGTTCCTAGGGAAATTTCCAACTTTCCAATTTAAAAAAGGAAAAAGGGGTTACATTAACATAACATTAACCAAAAAAAAATTATTTAAATATTTATAATTTTTAAAAAATAAATTGTGTTATACGGTTATTTTAATGTCTGAAATCAAGTTGTATATTTGTAGTGAACTTTGATTATATATTGAATTCAAAAATCTTGTAATTCTTACTCATACATCTTCAAAAACAAAATTAATGCTATAAGCTTAATTCCCTTCCACATTTTCCTTCATGCATAATCATAATCAAATGATTAAGATAAAATATTAAGCAATCAATTTGTACTATTTATTTCACATTTTTCCACTCAAATAATATCTATTATACTCTAAAATTTCATCTTAGGTTTTACATAATTTTGAAAAGATTATCTTAATCATTTGATTATGATTATGCATGAAGGAAACATTTTAAAGTAAAAATATTATAGTCAATTTAATTAGAAGAATTTTAAATATTTTTAAAAAAATGCGTTATAAGAAATTGCATTATATTATATTATGGAACGGAGAGAGTAAAACACCTTACAAGTTTATATATATAGACCATTGATTCACTGAATACTAGAAAAGATCATAAAAGATGATGTTTAAGGAAGGATTCTCAAAACAAAAAAGATGTTCAAGCTATGAATGTTCCAGTAAGCAAGAGTACGAACTTAAACGACAAACAGAAACTTTATTTCTAGGACTATGCCTTCAATTGGAAACGACAAGTAGCATATAACAACTTAACCAATACATTCATTTTTTCAAGTTCACTTCTCCATATCTTGTTTTTTCCTGAATATCTGGTAATTGCTGCAGAGGCTGATAATTTTGGAGTGATGGATTTACGAATCTTTAGTATATTCCAAGCAGTATTAGCACAATTTCCTGCAGTTTCAAGCACTTCCTTCGTTGTTTCTCCTGCACTTCTCCATACCTGCAACTTATTTTATTTCAACTTCAAAACTCATTAAATTAGACTTGAATACTTTTTATTTAAGTTCTTGGACTTACTTATCAGTTACTATTCTGGTTGCAGCCGTAGAAGTTGCAGAGAAAGCTTGTTTTCCAGCAATTTCTGCTGCATCCATTATCTTATCTGTAGGTTTCAAGCTTTGGTCACTCATTTGTTCTTGGATTGAAACTATAACGGTATAACTTATAAGGGAACTTGTTGCTTATACTTACTGAGAGCATCAAATGAAGCTAATAGGATTTCTCCTGGAGCTGTGGCAAGGAATGCTTGTCCTGCTTGGGACTTTACCAGAGGTGACATTAAGGACCCACTCGCGATACCCACTTGATCAAGCACAGTTTTGCTCAGGTTTTCTGTCATCTTCGATAGATTCCTCGCACTGAATTGCATAAAACAACTCAATTTACCAATTAAAGGGGGAGAAAAATGGTCATCAGAATTTTATTATTGTATCAGGATACCGTTTTAAGCTTTCACTGACACCAGTTTCATTTGTTGCTACTGATTCTGCATACTTCTTGCTAGTAGTTTTTCTGCTAGCAGTAATGGCAGTAGTAGGATTGGAAATAATTTCCCCTCCATTCTGGACCTGTAGT